>QBDW01002729.1:0-26818 GCA_003261595.1 Maconellicoccus hirsutus | reverse complement strand
ATTCGATTTGTTGAAAAGCTTCACATACGAATTTTTTATGGTTTTCTAATTTCAGATCGATGGTGTTGAATTTGTCGTTTATTAATGCTATGACCTCCTTTTTGTCATCTGTAACCTTTTTTTCTAAATCTTCGAGTCTGTCGGCTATAAGACTACACATCCGTTTAATATCCTTGAATGCGTTTGTAATTTCGGTCTCGGATTTTCTATTTTCATTATCTAGGCATTCACCGTAGTTGCTAAAAAATTTCTCAGCTGCTGCCTGTGCTACTCGGTCGACTTGTCGTTGAAATGCTGAGTTTTTAATTAAGGTATCGACGTCAACCGCAGACGAAGTTGGAGTTGAGACTTCGGTTATTCCCGATGATAAATTTGGTGTTAACGGATTAGAATATATCGATGCAGGTTTATTATCATTACTTTCGGGATGCATTTCTTCGGTACCTTCTTCGTTGTCGATTTGGGTAATTGTTTCATCTATTTTGCTAATCTCGTCAGCAATTGATGGGTCCGTTTCGTTCTTTCCTAGGCGTTCTAGTAGGATAAACTTTCGCTCTAATAGGTTCTCGCGTAGTTGCAGCCTAGTTTTTGTATCGCCTGGGATGATGTTGGTAGGTGTCACCTTCGTGGTTTTGGTAATGGCATCCGACTTGCCACTGGGTTTTGGATTCTTTTCAGCATTTGCGACCGCCTTGAATGCGACTTTATCCTTTTCTTTACCCATTTACACGAATTGTTTTGAGAAAAACAATTTTAGATAAACTCTTACGAGTATTGTTGCGCGGATTGTTTTAAAAAAAACAATTTTAAATAACAGATTGTTTTGAGAAAAACAATTTTAAATAAACTCTTACGAGTATGATTACGATAAAAGAAGATTTGATTTAAATACTTCGATTAAGGAAATTCGATTAGAAAAGATTATGACGTGAGGGAATTATCATAAAAGAAGTGCATGTGTGTGCGAGAACGAGAGAGCGCCCGAGCAAGCCCACACCACGGAGCAGGGCGACCCGAAAAAGCGAGATAAAAAGAAGAAATACGTAGAAGAAGATAAGAAACGTAAAGAAATCTACGTACTGGCATGCACGCCTGCACCTGCAATTAGCCTAGGTAATGAAATACATACGCTACAGAGCAAGTGCACACGCCAGTACATGAAAATAGAGAAAGAAATGTGCGAGTTTGCCCTCAATAGAGACGAGTTAACTCTATCAAGATTGACTCAACACTTAAAAAAGTAGAAAGAATGAGTTGAAAAAAATGTAATTTTGAAGGAGAATTAAAATAATGATGAAAATAAAGAATAGAAAAGAATAGGTTTAACATTCGCCACCCCGAGGCATGTAGGCCTAGGATATAGAACGTTATTCCTCTACATAGAAATTAAATTAAACTTAGGTAGCCCTTCATGTTGTGCAAGCACATTAAACAGAAGGGGTCCCTGTTCGGGCGCCATTATTTATATGTTACGAAAACATAAAAAAAATAATAAAAAGTATAAAAAATGTAAAATATTTATAAAAAAAGAGAGATTACCCTGCCCCACGGTGAAGGAATGCCCAAGACGCCCCCCATCACCACACACACATGCGCGAAATAGAGAAAATTAACTCATATTATGAAAATATTACTATATTGGAAAAACATTAAAAAAAATTCAAGAAAATAAGGAAAAACAGCGGATAACAAAAATTAAGAAAAAATACATGTACTTATCGCTATGTCACGAGAAAGATCTTCCAATCTACGCGATAATAACTCAAGTAAGGCATTTGAAAAGGTGTGTGAGCATTATGATATTCTTTTTCTCCCACCCTTCCATCTAAAAGAGATAAGACTTTTATATTGTAATACCTACCTATATCAGTTTTAGATATAGGTAGGCATTCCCTGACACAATTGTTTTCACAAAATTGTCATAAAAATACACTTATTTCATTTAACGGAAAATAGCCCATGCCTGATTCAGAATCCAATTACATTTCACAAGACTTCAAAAATCTTAACCTGTCCATGAACCTGCACATTGTGGCTGGATTTGGCATTTCTCCGTGCTTTCACACCACCCGCAGGAAAACTTTTTCTCCAAAGATAAACAATGGAAATACTCTTCCGCCATTTGGTCACATTTAAACATCACAACAATTATATTTTTCGGATTATCTAAGAATTTCGATTCACCCCAAGTCACGCTGAATGAAGCATTCGAGTGAGGTTCATTAGCCCTATACGACAGTTTAACACTGTCGCATTGAATGACGTCATCTAAAAGCTGACTACCCACGGTCATAGTTTGACCACCTACGCTAAAATTACACAAAAACTTCGCTTTCTTCATTTCACTCGATAGATTACGAGTTTTAACCCGAACCACCTTTTGGGTACCTGCTGGAACCAGGATCTCCAACTTTCCATCATCCGTTGCATCAACTCTTGGACAAAACTCTGGCCCTTTGTTGCTAGTAATCTTGCTATTTACTCCAGCCACCGCGAGATCATCTGCGCATTGCGATTTGATTTCGTTTGTGCAAACGTTCCTGTCCACGCACCAATCGCAAGAATGCGTTGAAGTAACGCAAGACGTACAAGAGGTGAGATTGCTGCAAGGCGACGGACAGTAGTAATCGTCAATGAACCAACGAGAGTTGCTACATTGGGAATTCAGCTCGCATTTATTGGAGCCTTCGCACCATCCGCAAGCGTATTTTGCCTTTAGTTCGATACATTTACCGCAGTCATCCGCCATATTGACGCATTTGTATATAACGACGGTTACGTTATTAGGATTGTCAAAGGAATTCGAACCTCCCCAGATTACCTCGAATATAGCAACAGATGTTGGTTTGGAATCTGAGTAAGTGAATTCGGTAGGGTCGCAGTAGATGGTGTCAGCTAATAGCCGAGCATTCACTTTGGATGAACGGCCTTCGATATTGAAGGTGCAAACGAATCTTGACTGTATGATGAGTTGGTTGGTGATTTGAACCTTGACCGAGATTGCCTTTCGGGTACCGGATGGAATCGCAATTTCCGATGATCCGTCTACGGCTCCTGAAATTTTTGGACGCTCGGTTGTAGGCGCTGCGGGGTCATCTGAGGAGACGTTACTTGCCACGAGGCACAATGTGTAAATCCACCAGGAAACGAAAGCTTTGTGATAAATGTGCATCGTGATGATTTAAAGTATTTATCTAAAAATTAAAAATTATTTAAGCAGTGCATATGATTAATCCTAGGAATTTTCAATTGTAATACTCATCTATTTATATTACTTACATGATAAAAAAGAACAAATTGATGAAGCTTGCCACCAAAAATATTTAACTATTTGCACCACAAAGTTTCACAAAGTACTGAACGACAGTGTGAATTTTTAATCAAATGATTCGCCTAAATATATTTCTAATTAGAGCTTTAAAAATATAAATGACCACGAGCATCGATAACCTGTTTTAATAATTCACAGCATCCTAGGTAATTGTTATCGTTTGATTGCAAAACTTAAAAAAATAACGTAAATATCAACTAATTAAAAACTAAGATTATCCAGTATCAAATTTCGGTAGAATTCTTTCTACCAGAACGTTTTACAATCCAATGCATTTCTTAATTAACTGTCATTAACAAAAAAATTTCGAAATAGCATAAAGATAAAATTTATACTGTTCTCAAACATTTTAGTAATAAAAGAAATCTCAAAATTATTTAGAATTACTTATAAAATTACCTATAAAAAATGTAACGGTTTTGAGATTAATATTACTGGAAGATCCTCATAAGGTGATTGAAAAATCCTTAGAAGGACTCCACATCACTAAACCATTGTGAGAACGGCATCGCGAGATCCCTCAAGGATCACTATAAAACTGCTGTTGAGGTTCACCATATCATCTTGCGAATGCTACTGAAGTCCCCTGGAAGATCATAATAATACTGAGAATACCGCTATACGATCCCCAAAAGACTTTTATGGAGGCCTTCCTATGATCTTCCACTGACTTTCAAGCGATCTAGCAATTTTTCAGTGATTTTCCTTTCGGTAATCTTCAAAGAACATTCTGCGAACGATCTTATAGTGACTTTTTAGTGATTTTAGAGGAACACTTTTAGGATATTCTGGTAATCTAGCGATTTTCAAGTGATATTTTGGTAATTTTCGAGGAACATTCTCAAAACGTTTAGGTAATTTTTTAGTGACCTTTTGGTAATCTTGAGGGAACATTTTCAGCATATTCTGGTTATCTAGTGATTTTCAAGTAGTTTTTTAGTGATGTTCGAGGAACATTCTCATAATGTTCTGATGATTTTATAATGACCTTTTGGTGATTTTCTAGGCATGACCTTAGTGACCTTTCGACAATTTTGGAGGAACATTTTCAGAATGTTCTGGTAATCTAGCGATTTTCTAATTATTTCTTGGTGATCTTTGAGGAACATTATCTAGAGGTTCAGGTAATTTTAAGTTACATTTTGGTGATCTTGATGGAACATTTTCAGGATGTTCTGTCAATTTAGCGATTTTCAAGTGATTTCTTGATGATATTCGAGAAACATTCTCAGAACATTCTGGTAATCGTATGGTGACCTTTTGGTTATTTTTGAGGAACATTCTCTGGATGTTTTGATGATCTTCGAGCGCCCTTTTAGTGATCTAGTGATTTTTTAGGTAATTTTTTAGTGAACTTTTAGTGAAACTTGAAAAAACTTTTCAGAATGTTTTGGTAATCATCTTTCAGTAATATTTTTGGACATTTTTGTAACCTTTGTTTGTACAACCGTATTTTTTGCTTCAAATTATCATTGATTTTTTTATTTTTTTATTTTATGCTGAAAACTTAATAATTCTACGATGAAATTTCGCAGAAAGTGAAGAAAGAAGATTGCCATTGTTGCGTACAAACGAGTTTTAAAGCTAATAAAAACAAATAAAGAATCGCCATCTTATTTTTATTCATAAATAAATATTCCAAAAAAATTTTTTGAATAAATTTCAAATTACATTTTTTTGTAAGCCATTTTATTTTAAAATTTTCAAAATTAACTGTTGCACAAAAACATTAGGATTTTTTAATAAAATTGGTAATAAATAAGAACTAATTGCCATATTCGGTGATTTTTTAGATTTACGATCAGAATAATTCAATTTATGGGAAAAGGAAGTTTTTCCTCTTCACCAGAATAGAAATAGTAATAATCCCGATGGGATCATTTTAATATAAATTAATTACTAATTTGGAAAAATTACACATGAAATTAAAAATACGTCAATTATAAGCCCTCATCGAAATCAAAATCGTCCTGAGGTCGTTCGAGTAATTCTTGATCCAATTTTAAATCCCCCTTCGCTTCGATCAACCCTCCCAACTCATCGCCAACTTTCTTTGAAATATTTCTATGGCTAATTTTATTCAATTTTAAAGGCTCAATTTTAACGTTATTCTTGTAATTTAAGCCTGAATTCTTGAAGGTATTTTCATTATATGGACAAAGGTACAAATATTTCGACTTAGGTCCATCGTAAAACCACTTCTCGTATGTGATTTCTTTCCATCCGCTTTCTGTACTTTCATCTTGAGGGCAAATTTTTTCAGTCGAGTAATCAGGATCGTTATGGATTACGATCAAGACACCGTACCAACAGGTGACCTCTTCTAGGCAATTTTTCAATTGGTATTTTACTATTTCATAGATGATATTAGGTGCTGGTATTTTTTCGCATCCTTTATCCAAATATATATTTCTCTTTTGTTTTTCATTTATTGGTAATTTCAAAATACCGCTTGATCCAGAAATCACGAATAAGTTTTCTTTCGAGATCTAGAAAAAAATCAGCGTGGATTTTTTCTCCACAAAAATTAAGGATTGATATTCAAAATTGATCTAATTTTTTCAGCAGTATTTTCACAATGTTTTTCCAAATTGTTACAGTAGCCAACTTCGAACAAGACCTCTCAGCATTGAGTGAAGGATCAAATACGAAGTGATTAGCAGGTATAAGGATCCATTTTTCGAAACAGTTATTAAGCGTATCGCATTCAGCATTTGAATAAATTCTGGGTAATTGAACGTCCTTAAATATGCTACTTTGATTTTTCTGAAAAATACAAAGATTACGTTGAAAAAACGTAAATAGGAAATCCACCTGATAAAATGTCTACCTACATCTGAATACAAAGAATCCAAATTGACGTCCTGGCAAACTTCATCATCCACGTTGAAATCCGCACATTGGTCGGCCATCGCAGGCCATCCGTCATTTTCACGAATTACGTATTCCATCATCTTGATGGTTTGGCTTTTGAATTTCATCTCGAATAATTTAATCCACACGAAGCCCTATATCGATTAAATACGTATTAATGGAAATTCAAACAACATATTTCAGTTTATTTACCAATTCTACGTTGTTTTTTGCGACTTCTTTGAGTTTTTCTTTTAATTTGGCCACACTGGAAGGAGGGACAAATTCGTTTACCATCCTCAATGATGCCGCATCATTGATGCGTAGACACCTCGAGACGAGATTTTCAAATCGGGAAATTTCTTTTGATCGAAGAGAACCTGTAAAATTACATAATTAGTCAATTTCACAGATAAATTTTTATTTCGTAAAACGAGGTAATTACCTCGTAACCAATTTCGAATCGCATTTTTTCCAAATTGAAAGCTATCGAAGTTCTGTAAGGCCCCTCGCACGATATATTCTGCGTAAAATCCACCTCAGAATTTACTCGATCGATTCCTCGAACAAATAAGGCGTTTTTGGAGAAAGACTCCACATCGTTGAATTTCACCTCGTCATCTGCTAAAGCAGGACAAGCCATTGTCCAGGTGTCCCGCAACACGTCAACGGAACTGGTATTTGGTGTGTAAAAAATGGAATAATTCGATTTATCGAAAATTAATCCTAAAAATTGAGAGAAAATTAATCATTTATTGTACGATCAAGGTCCATTACACGTTTACCTTTTTTCGTTTTGGCAGCATCTACCAAGGATGTAAATCCGATGATGAAGCATATCCATAAAATATACTTTGTACGAGAAGGATTATTCGAGAACATCATCGTGTTATAAAAACACATAAAATGAACCAACTTCAAAGAAAAGTGAAGTTAGTCGAGTTCCATGTAAACACAACCAGAAGGTACATATGGTTTTTGTATTTTTTTCTTTGATTATTCTACGACTTAAGTAAATTCGAGGTTTCATTTCATACCAAAACCACGTTATAACATCTGGCGAAAAATCGTCGTGGAAATTTTTCGTGTGCGTTGTGTAAAAAATTTTACATAAAATTTTCATCTAGTGTACACATTTGAGATTTTCTACATTTATTCAGCTGCTTCGTGAAAAAAATTTCAAAGGAATTCGAGGCACGTAAAATTTTCAAAGTGAAAGAATCAATAAATGTGTGAATCAGACTTGACGTCGATTGCATATTTTTGTGAAATTTTTCATTTCAACATAAACGTAGAAAAACCAAGCAACTTTGTAAGTTTCTCAATTTCAGTGATAACATTTTTTCATTAATACAAATCTAAAAAAATATTTTCTTAAAAGAAGATGCCCGAAAAATTACAACAATTTAAAAATATAAAAAAAAGAACTAGTAACAAAAAATAACATCAACACAAGGTACTTCTTGCAAACTTTTATCAAATTTTCCTCAAACTTTTGGCAAACTGTAATCAAATTTTCAGAAATATCTCCTCAAATTGTTGGGAAATTTTCAATGAACTTTCACAAGCTTTCAAGAATATTTCTTCAAATTTCTGGGAAAGTTTCAGCAAATTTTTAGCAAACTTCTGGGAAATTTTTGGCAAATTTTCAACAAAACTTTCAGCATACTTCTAGCAAACTTTTATCAAACTTTCATCAAACTTTCAGGAATATTTTTTCAAATTTCTGGGAAAGTTTCAGCAAACCTTGGGCAAATTTTTGGGAAACTCTCAACAAACTTTTACCAAGCTTTCAGGAATCTCTCCTAAACTTCTAGGAAATTTTCACCGTGCTTCTTATAAATTTTTATCAAACTTTCCTTAAACTTCTGGCAAACTGTCATCAAATTTTTAGAAATCATTCCTCAAACTTTTGGCAAATTTTCAATAAACTTTCACCAAGCTTTCAGGAATTTTTCTTCAAACTTCAGGGAAATTTTCAGCAAACTATCAACAAAAGTTTCAGCATACTTCTTGCAAACTTTTATTAAATTTTCAGAAATCTTTTTTCAAATTTCTGGAAAATTTTCTACAAACTCATCTAACCTTCAGTAGTTTCTCTTCCACCAAATTTTCCGCAAACTTTTGGAAAACTGTCATCAAATTTTCAGAAATATTTCCTCAAATTTCTGGGAAAGTTTCAGCTAACTTTCATCAAACTTTTTGCAATTTTCCGACTCCAGAATTTTTTCGAAACTGAATTTGAATTTGATAGACTTGTTTTTCACAAATTTCACAATACCTCAAAAAGCGCAAAATTAACGCAAAAACAAAAAAAGTCAACGTATTTTCTCAGTATCCTTCACTTTCAAAAAATTGATGTTTCGAGTCGATTCAACATCTTTCAAGATACAGCGAAATTTTTCAAAAATCATCATCAAACCTTAATTTAAAAAAATACTTGACCAATGTTATATTCTTCTAAAAAAAAAAAATAAATTTTCGTAATTTCGACAAAATTTAAAAAACGAACATAACCATCTGAAATTTATTTACGTGACGCTTCCTCAAAAAATACAACTTTCGCTCCTTCCTGAGCAAGTCATTTCGCCAAGTTTCCCTAATAAGCTAAACAAACACGAGATTACTCATAAAAATGAACAACCAAGTCGAAAAAACGCTTCCGAAAGTTTTTAATTTTTTTCTCCAATTACACCATCTGAAAACAATGCTTATCTACAATTATCCCCGAAATTGCTTTTTTTACGCTTTTAAGGGTTGTTAAATTAAATTATAAGACTTTCGTAAAGTTTGAAATAACATCTGAAAGGCCAATTAAACTGTAACAATTTTACTTTATTTTTTCAAACGAACACCAGCGAGTTTCTATTTATCAGCCAATCAAATAATTTTTTATATTCGACCTGAATAAATTGTCTACCTAAATGTTAAAAAAAAGTCTCAAAGGCCCCCGCAAAAAAATCAAAAATAATTAAAAAACTGATGCATAAAAAACACCAAATATTTTCTCTAATTTTCAATCGAACATACACGCATGGAATCAAATTCATGAAACTGATCTTTTTCGTCGACAATAGAAAAACACCTCTCGAAGTGACGCAACACAACTGGAATTTTAATTAGCGAACACGAATTCACGACATACGGAAACACAACATTCCGACGTAATTTTCATTAAAATTGCTTAATTTGTATGTACACTGACGGAACTAATTTCCATCAGATGCGCAACACAACTCCACGTGTATTACCTCCTACACCCTGCTTGTAAAATCAACAACCCCTTTCACATGAAAAAATTCCAATCACTTCGAAAATTTTTTTATTACACAATGATTTTCAACATCGAATACAAATCGTACACACATAAAAATTAAGTACAGATATGACATTTTCTGAATATAAACATTTAAAGGTATAATTAAAAAAGAACGATTAACATCTTGCTTCAACAAAGAAAAAAAATCTTTAAAAAAAAATGATAAAATCAACATTCCTTCTACACGAATAATAATTTACCTAAACATAACAATCTTTGTTAATCATCCTTTAAAATGAGAAAAAATGGTTAATTTTATAAATTAACATCGAATAAAAATACACACTGATACGCACTCACACATTAAAAAGTTACTTGTTAAATGCATTTCACGTACAAAAAAAAATACATATAAAAATGTTAAGGTAAACCAAAAATACGAGTACAAATATATATAAAATCAACGCGTACAAATAAGACCAAAATTTCATACAAAAAATAAAAAAAACTCCAACTACATATTTACATAATTCAACTAAAAAAAAAACGCGTCTTCAGCGAGAAAATAATTCTACGACGTTTCGTAAACACCCGAGGAATACTTTGGAAAAAACAAGCCGAAGCGTCGATGTTTATCGAATTACCTTCGTTTCGTACCAAAATTTCAGCTCCGTTTTAAATTTCAAATTATCCGGTATTATTTCGGTAACTAGGTGAATTTCGTTTCATCTCGGAAAAAATTGTTTTTATTTCGCAAAGGTTTCTCGTCTTTCGTAATTATCACTTAATGCTTCGTTATTCCGCGTCGCTTCGAAATATGGCGAATTTTTCAACGTAATTCGCTTCCATCAATTATTTCCTTTGTTTCGAGTTCCTCGATAACATTTGCATCTTTTCAACAAACGATGAATTTATTAAGTGAATTTCGTACCAAGTCGTTTGGTAATCGAAAACCGAGGTTATTAACCTTCCAGCAAAATCGCACTTTCTACATCTTTGACTAGAAACTGAATCTAAAATTCAGATATAAACTAAGTACACATTCTTTGGATTATCTTCGAATTATAAAAAGTCCAAATTCATAAAGAATCTTCATAGCTGAGAAAATTAATTATTCCCGATTACTAAAAATATCATCGAATTATCGTCCAAATGACAAAAATTCAACGAACAATTGCGTTAGAAAATTTTAATTAATCCGATTTCTCGTTTCAGTTTTTCTATTATGAATTTTTTTAAATATTTCATACCCTTTTTCTCTCTCTCTCTCTTCAGCGTTTCTAACATCGAAAAAATTTAATTTCGTAATTAAACTTTCAAAGAGATGATCCGCTGTTATATTTTTTCATCTCTCTCGTTATTTTTCTCCGGGAAAAAAATCTAATTTTGAATTCGATTTTGATATATATTACGAGCATTGTTTCATTTCTAAAAAAATTATACTAGAAGTATCAAGAAGAGGGGAACGGGGAGAGGGGAAGAATTAAAAAGAAACTAGCGAAGTGCTCAACGCAGATAATAAATTATTTCTAATAACCTTTCCTAGTTTCCAATTTCGATAAGAAATTTCGCGTCCATATTCTCCAGGAAACTCCACAAATGGAATAAAACGAAAATAAAAAAAAAATTCTGTTTGAAAGTATTTAAGTTTAATATTTAGTAATTAAATAATCGTTTTATCCCAGAAAATATGGTAATTTAAATATCAACTCTTCTTCCCCTCTACAAGCAAGTTGCATAAATAAAACAAAAAATAAAATAAAGTTCAATTACAAAAAAAATCACACGAAACAAAAAAAAAAAATGTTTTTCACTTTTTTCATCCAAAAAATTCACATTACCTTTTCTCGTGCTTTAATCAATTATTTAATTTTTTTATTGTCGCCAGTTCTGAATTGAAAGACAAATAAATTATAAAAAATGAAAAAATTCTGCAACGTTAAATTTTTATCCGATTTAGAAGGGACGACGAGAGCAAGTTCAGGCTCTAGCATAAGAAGTTTGGGATAATTTCACGACACTTTTGAGGAAACTCATCACCTTTTTCGTCCCTTTTGTACATTTACTACACTCGAAATATGATTAACCAAAGAGGGATACTTCTTAATGAATAAAATTGACCGAAATTTATAAACGAAAAAATTTTTTTCCGAATTTTACAGGCACAGGTTATACACTTCCAAGGAACCTAAGCACCCTGAGCCAGATGTAAAATTACTAAAAACAATTAGAGGTTGGAAACTTGTAAATATATTATTTATAATTTTTTATATCAAAAAAATAAATTTTAATAAAAAAAATGAAAAAATTAGGTGATTGAAAATTGTAAATATACAAGTTACATAATTTTCTATATAAATAAAAAAAACAAATTTTAATAAAAGAAATTTAATTTAAAAAATGGATTAAAAAATTAAGGTGGTTGAAAATTGTGAATAATTGTAATTCATTTTTTATACAATTAAAAAAAATTGCTAAAAAAAATCGAAAATTTGGCGTAATTCAACGCAGATTGTAGATCATTATATTCGTAAATTTATAAAAAATACTCCCCCTCGCCCCTCTTATCTTACAGCTTCATCAGCAAGAACAAATCAGTCTTTTGCAGATACCAAAGAACGCCTCAATTCACACCTAATTTCCTCCTTCAAATTCCCACACTTTCACGACAAATCACCGAGTTACCTCAACGTAAAAAATCAAGCTACTTCCTCTAAAGATGCTCATCGAAACGTCGTCTCGTATCAACGTATAAAAAAAATTCAAAAAAAAAAATTAAGCGCTACATATATAAATATTTCGTTTATATTGCACTCATATAAATAATACAAACTGTACAAAATTCTCGAAATAACAAACAATATACAATATGAAGAAAAAAAACAATACAAGGAACGAAACAAAAATTAACAAAAAATAAAAAATGAAAAAAAAAATAAAGCTAAACAAAATCTAGGAAATAATGATTGTTCCGTAATAAATATTTCTTTCTATATACGTACTATAAACATGGTAAAAATCGTACTTCGGTTCTGATACGTAATTGTTAGGCCCTTAAAGGAGAGAATCAGTTTCTATATGGAAAATTTGCGTAATATTCATTAAAAGTATACAGTTATCACATTAAAATGTAATGTGCTTATCACACAGTTATAATCACCATTATAAAATCGGCCAAGGAAGGATACCATGCAAAAAAATTCACTAATTTTGGTAATTTTCTGGAATGTTACATTTCAAAAATTAAACCGGACTGGCAGCGTATAAAAACTTTAAATTAATGCCACACATACACACCAAGCGACGGAAAATATAAAACGAAGCCGGAATAACTTAAAACGAATGAATCTATAAATAATATCGCACCTTATTTATACAATATTCTAAGGTACACGTTAAATTATCTTCGTATGACTAGGATCAGACAAATTATAAATAACGCATCTCAAAGGTCAGCACATACAAGAGCGCGTACACACAATATTCGCTATGCTAAAAAATTTTCAACCAAAATTAAACAAACACACTCCAGTACTTGACGAGCGAAGCCAGGAAAAACACCACAGCGTCAAACAAACCGGAAAATCTCCGCCTATGGCGAGAAAACTCGGTTCGAGAATTAATTTCAACCGTCACCGAATAAAAGTCGCCTCGCGTTCGTCGAAAAAAAATACTCTATTTAATTAACCGTCGCGCCGAGCGAATTTTTCATTTTTTTCCTATCAATTTTTATTCGAACCTTAACACATAATGATAATGGACATCGGACTTTACCTTTTTTAAAATTAATTTCTAATTAACCTTTTTCGCGTAAGGAGGAAACACAATAAAAACCGTTTCGCAGTTTTTTTTTTCTATTAATTTTATAATAGACGATCACAGACACGAGAGATGCATTCGAGTCGCGTTTCACATGAGATCTTTCCACGTTTAAAATATGCACTCAAGTATAAGTATATTACGCTGATTGTTTACTTCCTTTTTCAATTTTTTTTTCCAGTCGATTAATTATATATACGGAGAAACTTCGGTATAATGGAGGGGTGACTTTGTCTCGTATTCTGTGTCTCCTGAGTATTTCTCGCGATTTTTCATCAGATGGAAAAATACCGTAATGTAAATACGTCGAATAAATTTTTTTTATTATTTCTCGGTTTTTAAAGATTTTTTACTTTTGATAATTTTAAATTGATTTATTAAATTGTTTCAAAAAAATTTTCTAGCTTTAATATCGAACCAATAAGTAACAAAAATGGGTAATTACACGTAATTACACGTAATTTACCGGTATTTACAAAAAATTTACGGGTAATTACAAGTGGCTAGAAATAATTTACAACTACAAGTAATTTACGAGTAATTACAAGTAATTACAAAGTAATTTACGAGTAATTTACGAGTAATTTACGAGTAATTTACAAGTAATTTACGAGTAATTTACAAGTAATTTACGAGTAATTTACAAGTAATTTACGAGTAATTTACAAGTAATTACAAGTAATTTACAAGTAAGTTACGAGTAATTCACAAGTAATTTACGAGTAATTTACAAGTAATTTACGAGTAATTTACAAGTAATTTACGAGTAATTTACGAGTAATTTACAAGTAATTACAAGTAATTTACAAATAAGTTACGAGTAATTTACAAGTAATTTACAGGTAATATCAAGTGATTTTCACGGAATCGCAAGTGATTCTATGGTAATTGTAATTAAGAAGTAATTTACCGGTAAATACGGGTAATACAATTTCTTAAATTACTTTTAGAAATGATGAAAAATTATTACAAATGATTCATTTTCGTTTTAAAATTTGTTGTATTTTATACCTCTCCTCATTTTTAAAACAGGCCCAATAATCATGAATATTTTTTTGTTTTGTTTTGTTTTCAACTACCTACCCCTTTCGCCTTCTTCCTCACTAAGAACCAGTTCATACAGATTTCATTTAATATGCCAAAATACAACTTCAACTCGTATGCGACTTACAGATCATGATGACCATATCGACAGTACACCAGATCAATTTTTAATCAATCTGAGAGAGTATTAGTGGTTTCTGTGAATGTTTAATTTCGCATACCAGAATTAAATCAAATAATACGTGAAATATATTTCAATTAAGGAAAATGTTACTAGAATTTTCATCACTTAGGAAAAATTCCAATTTCTACGAAGTCTTTAAAAAATTTATGGATAGTTTGAGAATAATGGAAAAATATTTTTCTAAATTAAAACAAAATTTTGAACTTTTTATTGAAAATTATTCATCGAAGAAAAACTTATACGAAAACTTTTTTCATAATTTGAATTCGACGAATAAATATTGCTACATCAAAGACACCACCTTTTCGATGTCTTCGTAGCGGAGAAAAAAAATTGAAAATTTTCAAAAACGCGCAAAACGGCATTTTATTAGAACGTAATAAAACACCGACAACTCTCAATATGTATTTAAAATGTGAGAAAAATTTTCATCAGAAAATTTCACGCATTTCAAATATCAACTTACATCGACCACTTATTCAAATCATTTTTTACATTTTGTTTGAAAAAAAAATGAATAATAATTACGACGGTAATTTTCCACCTATCCTTCCACCCCCTCACACCATCCCCTACTCACAGCCTTACCTCAAGTACTGGCCACGCTGCAAAGGTAACTTGGAATTAAAAATAAAAACCTGGAATGTGTACATAGAGAAAAAAAAAAGCAGCCTAGGAACACCCACAAAAAAGCCTTCGCCGCGCAAGCAGCTCGTCAACAGCCATCACACCAACTACATAGAAAAAAACTCGCACACATACACACGAAGGAAAAAAAAACGAAGCGTACTCGAATGCATCGAATTTGATCAGTCGTTATTGCTTCGGCAATCAGTCCATGTCGGACATCGCGCCTCCGCAATTGAGCAACACTTGATCATAGAGGTTATTGGCCATATATCAAAGGTTCGGATCCGCTACCATAATATTGTGCACTTGCTCTAACTTATACGCTAACCTTTGCTTCTGCGAGAATTCGTCTTCTTCCAATGTGACCATTAGTTGTTCGTTATATTTTACAGCATACATGTACAACTCGTATAGGGACGAGTTCGTGTTGAATTCGGTGGCATGCAGACGCGACTCTTCGGCTAGCATCGCGTTCATGTCTTGGTCGGAGATCGCTGGCATGATTTTGATATCGGAGTAGTACCTCTCGACCCATTCTTTATATACCGGTATATCTTTGGCGTATAGTAGCTTCGAGCTTGGCGAGTCCTTGCCGAGTCTGTGGTCCGATGTCGAACACGAGTCCATGAATGTCTGCGCGACGACGCTCAAACACGAATCGACGATGTTTGATTTATGTATGTCAAACACGAAATTCGGGTTTTTGATTAAATTCACCCAAAACCGTAACGGCAGGCTGTTGCTTTTCCACGTATGCACCACCTCCGGATCAGTGATCCCGTGCTGGAGCGCTTGGTCGTCCAGGAAGTCGAACATGTACTTGATGGCCAGTGGCAACGCACTGCCTCGATGAGCCGTGCTGAATATTGTCTCGAACAAATCATCGACGAATTTCTGCAACGTGCCTTTGGTCGCTAGCAACCTCGTCAGGTAGATCTCCGACACCATTTTATTACTGCGGTCTCCTTCTTTGTGGTTGTCATTGGAATCGTGATGCTTAACAAGATGCCACGCTTTGTACCCGCCGTCGTTGTCTTGGGTCAACGGCGACGTCGTCCTGGCATAAGGTGGACTAGCTGTATTGTATTTGGCCAAATTCAGCGTCTCGTATTTATGCAACTTTTCCATCTTATCGGCGGACAAAATGGACAAGTTGTAGTTGGACGACTGCTTGACCGAGACTAAATTCAAGAGACCACCATCCGGTACCCGGTAGTGATTTAGTGTATTTTTCTTCTTCCATTCGCCTTCGATTTTCGACGTCGAATCGTCATCGTACAAGATCAATCTACCGGACATACCGGTTCTCCATTCGACATCCAACTCCGATGGTCGTGGACGTTGGCAATAACTAGTGGCTCGATAAATGGTATCGAGAGCTTTTTCTTTGACTTGCGAGATCGTATCGCAATCCAATACCTTGACGGGTACGTTCTCCGTATTCGGATCTAATCCAGTGACGAAGGCGGTTTGTTGGGAAATACTGACGTACACGGTCATCGCGCGGTAATCTATGGATTGCCTAATGAGCTTCTCTTCACTAAGCGAATACCGCGCTTCGGAGGTGATGGAATCTACCGGGCCTTTGTTCACCTGCTGTTTGATGGCTCTAAACAACATGTATAAAGGCTCGCCGGCGCATTCTCTGAGGAACTTGTATAACAGGAATGTAAACCACGCCGAGAGCATTTTCTCGGCTACGCTTTCGGTGCGACGGAGCAAAAGCTTAGGGTGGCTTTTGCCTTCGATGCATTTCTCGATGAGCTCAGCCAGCAATGTCTTTAGGATATCCGTACAATACTCCATTTTGCTTTGTAGCGTTATCATAATCATGGCGGCGACGTTGACGCGATCCTTCATCGAGAAATACCGATTACTTTCGAGGGTACGAATGAACAACAACAGGAAAGTCTTGTTCATGACTAATTGACCAAATAACCTGAGTCCTTTTTCCTTCCGCATCAATTCCGGTTTCTCTCTTTGGATAATGGAATGATCGTCGATATTCGGAAATAGGATTTTCATCGTGTAAGTACGATAATCCAAGAACGGAATACCTCCGGAGGTGATATCCGAAGTCAAATCGGTCATTTCTGTTTGCAGCTCGGCGAACGCTTCTTTGCACTCGGCGGCTACGCGTAATTCCAGGATATCCATTTGCTCCTGCATGTTCTTCAGTACCCTCGAGCTCTCTGTGGATTTCCTACGGTAGGCGATTAGGAACGCGACGAAGATCAGTATTAGCACCGAGATACCAACAACGCCTCCATAGATGGTGGTCTTGGTTAATGGACTAGTTTGGGCGAGATTCGACGAATAACTTAATCTGCCGATGGTCTGGCGGAAGTTTTGGCCGATGGACACGATGACCTCGGGAGGTTCTGCTAGATTGAGTTCGAATTCGGATGATCCGTTGTTGTACCCAGGAGGTTGCGTTTCCGGTGGACGACAGGTGAGTTGTTGTCGAGATAATGACGTCACGTTGCAATTGCTTTTACCGATTTGCACCACGACATCGGACTCGTGGCAAGCTCTGTCGATATTTTGACCGTTGATGGTCAAGTAGTCGCTTTTATAGTACTTGATGGAGTCCGGGAAGTAATCGAAGGTTGGGTTTGGATACAACGTGAAGGTCGGGTAGCCTTTATTCATCGAGATATTTTGCACGCTAGCGACGTCATCCATTTTGAAGCCGTAATCCAGGTGCTTGGGATTTTCGGCGTCGATCGAGGAGGTATTGATATCGGGGATGTGAGGCGAAAAACAAGTCATCAAGGAGTTACTATGCACTTCGCATTCGCTGTAATACTTTTTCGTTCGGTTTTCGTTATAAACGTAGAATAACGGTTTCTGTATCGAGAGCAAGTTCTTGCCGGAGACGGATATCTTGATACCTCCAGCTGGTATACCCTTCGGTACCTTGCCCAAGCTATTAACTCCTGATTCCAAACTCTCGATGGTCGGGTCATCGGTATACTCATAGAGATCCTTCTCGTACATCCGAATGCCCTGATCGAACTTCACCGTAACCTTGCCTTCGCGTTGCTTATTCGAAGCACTGGTGACGCACTTCGTCTCGGTGGAATCGTTGAAGAACACTTTACAAGGTAACTCGTCGATGAACACCTCGATCAAGCTACCAGCATTCATGTACTTCCCTTTGACGGTCAACTCGGTACCTCCGCTTCTGGGACCGTGTTTCGGGAATATATCTTCGATTTTCGGATCAACGAAGGTAAACTGTTGTTTGGACTCGCCGCGGAAATTCTCCACCTTCACCATAACAGGTCCTTTGCGTACTTCGGTCGTGCCAGGTCCATCGACCCTGCAGACAATCTCTCTGGTGGGTTTATACAGGCTTTCGTACGGCTCGCAAGGTATCCCGGCGACGGTAATGCCGCTATATACGTCCGCGAACGTTCTGCCGAGATTGATACCTTGAATGGTAACATTGGTGCCGCCTTCCCAAGGGCCCAGTTGTGGTCGGAAATTCACTATCGACGGATTCGGGCACGTGTGGTTTTGATCCAACCATCCACCTGATCCGCTATCGCATTGGCTACTGATTTCGCAACGGTTCGTGCTCTGGCACCAACCACATCCGTATTTCTTCTCCAGTGCCAAGCACATACCGCAGTTATCCGCCATGTCTCGGCATCTATATATCACCACGTGTATATCATCTGGATTATCCAGCGGTTTCGAGCCGCCCCAGATCACAGCAAAGGTAGCGGTCATGTTTGGTCCACGTTGAGTATACGCGAATTCCATCACTTCGCAGTAGATCGTATCTCCGATGAGATCCGCGTTCACGCTGGTAACTCTGCCTTCGATGTTGAACTGGCACAGGAATCTCGTCTGCACGATGAACTGCCCGATAATATGTATCTTCACTCTGATACTCTTCTTGGTACCGGCCGGTACAAGGATCTCCGAAGACCCATCGGTGGTCGCGTTGATGGTAGGGCAGAACGTCGGTCCACTACGATAACTAGGACCTCCGCGGTTCACTCCAGTAACCAGTATATCATTTCGGCAATTCTCCGCCGTATCGTGCGTACACCTGTGACCATCTACGCACCAATCGCATGGGAACATCGAAGACACACAAGGCGTACATGAGGTATACGTGTTGCAATCAAAGAAGGTAAAATTCGTATCAACGAACTCCGGGTTATTGGTCGTCTTTACGGAGAGCTTCGCGGTGAAATGATGATGACCAGGGGGTATCGACGGCAATAAATCCGTCCTCGGGGTGGTACAATTGACCCCGAAATTATTACGAGTCGCATTCGTCACCAAGATCTTATCCATGATGGTAAAAACACACAAAAACTGCCCAGTCAGGGGCGGTAAATTATCAATGGTCAATTCCAACGTCCTCGCTGTAGTCCTCTGGAGCTCCTTCGGCGTCACACTGGTAATCGACGTGCATCTCCCGGTCTTGTACGGTATCCACGACAACGCGTCATTAGCAGCATCCTGGCAATTACTCCTCAGGCTGCATTTGTTCTCCAACGAGCACCACCCGCAGTAGGGATCTTTGGCTGTCAAACAATCCCAGCACGTCTCGTATTTACTACAATCCTGCACCTTAACTTTGGTCAATTTCTGATCGGTCATCACGTACAAATAATTCATCGACGAATCAAACAGCAAATCCGAATTAACCGGTTTGCCCTCGTCTATTGTTATATCCGCGTACTCCAACGCTGTCGCTGAATTCTCCACCACGACTTTCTTCAAATGGCCGGTATTCGTACCAATGAAGACCACCGTGTAGTCCCCAGTCGAGGTGGCTGCCACGGAGGTCAAAAGCGTATTGAAGGTTATCACAGGCACCGCTGGTACAGGAATCTCGCCTCCTAGAGGCGTATTCACATCCAATCCGCAGAAATCTTCGTTAATAGTTTGTATTTTCGTTTGAATGCATTCGTGACTAGATAGAATGAAATCCAATCCCCTGGAACCTTTGCCGCTAAAGCAGTTATTGATATTCTGTATGAATTTACGTTTTATAGCGTTCAACGAGTATATACAAAGGGCGCTATGTTTACTAGGCTTGTTCGATTTATCACCTTCGGCTTGTTCGCTTTGAGCGAATATCACAAACAGCACGTCGTCTTGGGGGCGATTACCCAACGACGTCGCCAACTCGGACCCCGGCTTGCCGACGAACGCCGCTTGGGCTAAATTATACAACCGTCCTCCTTCGCCGATACACTCGATCGGGATCTCCGTGTACGAATAATAATCCTTATCCTCGTGGCAAATACGTATCAGCTTCGATATATAAGGCGACGTCTGTATAGACGACTTCATCTGCGTCGTCAAAAAATAGCTAAACGATCCGGAGCTAAATCCGTACACGTAATTGATGATATACCTCTCTCTCGAGAGATTATTAACCGAAACCCTCGTCCCGGTAGTAACGCCTTGTTCGGCGATCGCCAGCATCCTGTTACTCTCCAGGCTCCTCGACGCCACCGCCGGCACCTCCGATCGATACGCCGAATTGCCCGTGTACGTCACGCCCACATATAGCACCACCGTAGGCGACGACGACTTCACCGGACCAGGAGCGATAAACGCGACCGTAGACGCGGTCGCATTATTCGCGACGACCGGCTCCGGCACCCTGGTCACGATATCCGATATGTTTTTGATATTATGCACCATACACAACCCTTGGAAAATGCTGCCGCACGATATCAGCCTCGGATTCGTGTAATCGATCACCAACGCTTTGTTATAATTATTCGTCATCTTCTTCGCCACATCCGCCGGACAATCTATCACCGAGCATTCCGGCGAATCGAGCTCCGGGCCAGTGGTATGGTTAACCACCAAATCCAAATTGCCCGACAACTGGTACATACGGTTTACCGCGCCGATAAACACCCATCCTCGATCTTTGTCCACCACCAGGTGGTTAAACTTGGGTGTACCGTGCTCATCAGAGAACACTATGAAATCATCCGAAGACGCCGTTGACACTAGCGTTCCTCCTCCCAACACCAAACACACGCTGAGGGCCAACCAAATGGCCATAGATTTATCGCGTAAATACATTGTAACATTTCAATATTAAACTCCTCCTGTCCGATCGTTCATCGTATCCGTCACGTCTAAGAGTTACAATATCAGCGTCACTATCTAAATATCATCCTCGTCGATTGGCTTTCTATTCTCGTCGAGCGAATTCTGTAATCAAATAAAAAAAACGTCAAATTAACGCGAGCTCTTCCACAAATCCATCCGACAAATGACAAGCTTTCACGTCGACATTTCCGCAAATAAACAAATCTCAACTTTGCAAATTCTCCGAGAAAAATTTCCATTCTATCATCGATAAAAATACTCCTCTCCAGCGAAACGCATCTTCGTAAAAAAAAAAAGGCTTTTAGTATTCGATACGTCGAAACTTCAATTACATAACTTTTCCTTCGTCAACTTCAACAATATCTCTTTTCATTGTACCGGAAAAATATACCAATTTTTATCGTCATTTCCACACTATCACCCCTCTTGCTTCTTTGCTTTCACTGCAAATAAACGCACCGAGGGTTACCACCACGAAAAAATCCTCTAATCGATATCTTTTCATCTTGAACATCTCTACGCCTTCAACCCTTCGTAATCACCCCTCCCCATCAATGTATTGTCAACATCGACTAGATTTTTCCACAAAACAAACAAAAACCAATCTAGGAATTACGATTAAATCGTAAACACCAAATAAACTTATTTTACAACATATCACATCTTTGTTCGGCTCCTGAATCAACTCCGAGCAGCTCGATTTTCTATGCGAGAAGATCACGAAAAAAGGGCGAGTCCGCGTAGTTAATTCGGACTTGGGTCGTTATATACGTAAAAATGCATCGTTAATAGAGTCATCTGATGCCGGCGCCATGCCATAATTTTTCACCAGGGGATTCCCCGCGTCCTTATATTTCGGTCTCACTTCCTCGTCGCCCGAGTATTTTATACATTTCTTGGAACTTTCACGTTTTCTAACGCTTAATTTTTTTTCAAATTCGTGACGCTTTTTTTTTTCATTTGACCTCGTAAATTACACGTTTTACCTGAGCAATTTTACTAGTTGTTTTTGCGCTACAGCCGCCGCTTCCCCCTCCCACCGATGATCAAAATGAAAATAGAAAAATTAATCAAAATACTCCGCGTTTTCCGTGATTTGAAAAAATAGCTTTTAATTAGGTTTAATGTGCTGGTTTCGGTTCTGACGTAATTTGAATTTTCGACATTTTTTTTTTTTGGTTTCGGCAAATTTAGATTTTCTTGATTTTGGCTCGTTGAAAATAACAGAGTTTTATCGACGTAATTACATATTTTATAAAAAAAAATAGAGAATAAAAAAAAATTAATTTTGTGTGTATTCAAATTTTAATGCTGAAAAAAAGTTTTCAAATTTAAAAAAAAAAATACACGAAGTTTGGACGTTCATTTGGTCTTACAAAGGTTTAGTGAGATTTAGATTGGATAATTTAGGTAAAATTTAAAAAAAAAAGAATAAGAATATATGTACTTAATCCTTATTAAGTTGACAAAAATTTGCATTCAAAAAAAATTTAAAAATCCCCCCATTCCGTTTTTCTCTTAGAGAAACCAATTTTTTCCAAATTGAAATCAACAGATCAGAAAGTAATTAATTTAATTTTTTATTTCTTCAGCATGATTTTTTGTCGGGCGTTTTAATTATTTTATCAGCGAGTTGTGAAAAAAAAATTCAAATTACTATAAGAAGCTCATAATTTTAAAATCAACTTTTCCAACCAATATAACCCAAAAATAAAAAATTTTTCGTTAATGAATTTTTTTTAGAATTTTTCAAGTTTACTTCGAATTGATGCCGTCATTGTTGCTTTGAAAAGAAACCAAAGGGATTAATGAGTAGATGGTTAGAATTTTAAGAAATTTGTAGATAAAGGAATTTTCTTTTTTTTTTTCATTTTTCATTTTTTCAAACTGTTTTACAATTTTAACTATTTTTTTTGATTTTTTTCTCAATTCTTTCGATGTTTTTCGATTTTATTTTCATTTTTGAGATATTTATGGCGATTTTTTACTGACGTAAATATTTTTTAATGATTTTTTGACGGTTTAGTAAATTTTTTTAAATTTTTACGCCATTTGTTCAAACGATAAATTTGTTATCTATCAATTAAAAATTTTCTTTTATTTTCACAAAAAACCTTAAAATATCCAATTTACTAATTTTTTTTATTTTTATTTTCTTTAGCGCCCAAACTTTACAAGAACAACATAAACACTTGAACAACAAATCGTCTATAATTTTCTCAAAAAGAAAAAAGTAGTAATAATTCTCGTCAACAAAAATTTACACAATAGCCCCCTCCCCCCCAAAAATCAACAATCCCCCACATCGAAAAATTCGACTCGAAAATCAAAACTAAACACGCCCAACACGAAAAAATCCACAAGAAAGAAAATTCGCCTAAAAAAAATCAGGAAAATTTACTTTCCGCGCTTCAAAAGCTCTCCCGAAGCCGTTGAGAAAAAATTGATATCGACACACCTATTTCCGATGTTAGCTTCATAAAATCCGAAACATTTTCGCAGCTACGTTAGAAGGACCCCCTCGATAACCATATTTCGTGTTTCCAGCATCTACGCGCTTCCACCGAAGCACCCCTTGTCTTCCTCCGGCGCCCCACGACACCATAATGTTATCAATAAATACGTAAAATAATGTCGAAAAATATCATTTCGTACACATTCGCTCGCATCCGCTATTCATAATAACAACCTCTACCACAATTTCCCGCCTTATACACAAAACAAGCTCTAACCAGCTTATAAACGATGGTGGAAAAAAGCGCAAAACCTTCACCCTTTCTTCGATCTCGTTCGCTACGAAAGAGAAAAAAAAAACTCGAGCCAATATTAAAACGAGATAACGACATTGGTCTTAGTAATTCAAAGCTGACGCGATTATGTTAACGCACGAAGTGACTTTAAAAATTTCTCGAGAGATTTTCAAAATTGCCGCTTTCTTTCATGCTACGTAGACTCACCACTACAAATACAACAAACACCAACGCATCGAAACACCGAAAGGAAGCGCCACGAAGTAGAATACGTTGGAAATTTGATTCAACCAAACGAACGATATCTTTGCAGCTTGCAGATACTCGCGTTATCCTTTTCATTCGCAACAGTCGCATCGACGACCCGATCGCCGTCTTTCATTCGCCATACCGCAACGTCGTTTAAAAAGCTCTTAAAACTACGCCATCTTCGATTTCTCATATAATTTCACCTCATCCGTAGTGACAACTCTTCAACATGGTTCGCCGCACGCTCCCAAACAATATAAACCTGCGCTCGTAAAATGCAAAAAAACTCCGTAAACTCTCCGTCTCCATCGAGCGCACTAAATCATTCCCTACATCAATTTCGCGCCCGGTGAAAGTTCAAACCGCAGCGCCCGTTGCATCGAGTAGCATTTTTACACTCCCGTCGTTTTTCAAATACCTATCGTAATTACCGCCGCAACGCGACAAATATTTCATCTTCCCGCCAGCCACCCCCGGATCCGCTAATTACCCCCTTCGTTCTTCCGCCTCCGCGACGCAGTCCGCACAAAAAACACCCGAACAAGCTCTTTAGGACTCTCACTACACTAACCGCATTCATTGGTTAATTATTTTCGACGTCCGAACGACGATAAATTAAATATTTTACGCCGTTAAAGCCACGCCGAGCCTCGAGTACCGTGTACACACAACGCATCCCCTAAATATAAGTCAAAACGAGAAGAAAAAAAGGACAAAAACCAGCCACCTCTTTCGTTGGCGTAATGCCGGTGTATATACAGGGAGTTCCGCGACAGCTATATTTAAATTATATACGACACTTTCGTTAAGCGTGCCTCCGTCGCTGGTACATTTGCAGCGTAAAACGAAGGATTAGCTCGTTACTACGAAACATATCTATGTAATTTTATCCTTAGTTTATCGCCCATACTATCAACAACCAATTCGGTTTCATGAAATTTCAATTTTGAATTACACGAAGTACCTCAGAATCTATCCCTGAAATAAAGGTAATTACCACTCGTCAAATATATTTTATGGTAAATTGAACAAATTTGCTCACCAAGAAAATTTCCAGAATTCGTAATTATGGTAAAAATGTACAAACGGTCGTAATTTCCTATCAGTTTCTCAGTTTTACTGCGAATACGGCTTTTTACTGTAAATAGGTTTTTTTTTACCATAATTACAGTATTTCACTGTAAATACAAGTAGAAACTGGATTTTACCGTAAATATAAGTAAGTATGGTTTCTTACTGTAAATACGAGTAAACATCGGTTTTACCGTAAATACGATTTTTCACAGTAAATTTGAGTAAAAACTGGTTTTTACCGTGAATATAGGTAAATACGGTTAAACTTCGGTTTCACCATAAATACAAGTAAATACAACTTCTTACAGTAAAAACTGGTTTTTACCGTAAATATCGGTAAATACGGGGTTTTACTGTAAATACGAATAAATCTGGTATTTACCGTAAATACGAGTTTTTACTGTAAATAGGGTTTTTTTACCGTAATTACAGTTTTTTAATGTAAACACAACTAGAAACTGGTTTTTACCATAAATATGAGTAAGTATGGTTTTTTATACCGTAAATACGAGTAAACATTGCTTTTACCGTAAATACGATTTTTCACAGTAAATACGAGTAAAAACTGGTTTTTACTGTAAATATGGGTAAGTATGGTTTTTTACCGTAAATACCAATAAATCTGGTTTTTACCATAAATATGAGTTTTTACTGTAAATAGGGTTTTTTTACCGTAATTAGAATTTTTTTTCGTAAATACAAGTAAATACTGGTTTTTACCGTAAATATGAGGAAGTATGGTTTTTTACCATAAATACGAGTAAAAACTGGTTTTTACCGTAAATATCGGTAAATACGAATAAATCTGGTATTTACCGTAAATACGAGTTTTTACTGTAAATAGGGTTTTTTACCGTAATTACAGTTTTTATACTGTAAATACAACTAGAAACTGGTTTTTACCATAAATATGAGTAAGTATGGTTTTTTTTTACCGTAAATACAAGTAAACATTGCTTTTACCGTAAATACGATTTTTCACAGTAAATACGAGTAAAGACTGGTTTTTACTGTAAATATGGGTAAATATGGTTTTATACCGTAAATACGATTTTTCACAGTAAATACGAGTAAAAACTGGTTTTTACTGTAAATATGGGTAAGTATGGTTTTTTACTGTAAATACGAATAAATCTGGTTTTTCCGTAAATATGAGTTTTTACTGTAAATAGGGTTTTTTACCGTAATTAGAATTTTTTTTCGTAAATACAAGTAAATACTGGTTTTTACCGTAAATATGAGTAAGTATGGTTTTTTACCATAAATACGAGTAAAACTGGTTTTTACTGAAAATATGGGTAAGTATGGTTTTTTACCGTAATTACAGTTTTTTACTGTAAGTACAAGTAAAAACTGGTTTTTACTGGAAAAATGGGTAAGTATGGTTTTTTACCGTAATTACGGTTTTTACTGTAAATACAAGTAAAAACTGGGTTTTACTGTAAATATGTTTTTTTACCATAAATATGAGTGACAACGATTTTTTATCATAAACACGAGTAAAAATGTTTTTTTGGGGGGGG
>QBDW01002728.1:0-19233 GCA_003261595.1 Maconellicoccus hirsutus | reverse complement strand
CGAACTGATTAAAAATAAATAAATAAATAAATAACTAAGACAAAACGAAAACTATATTTCTTTTTAATACATTTCGGACATAAACATCACAACGTCTTAACCCGAGTGGTGTCTGTATGAAAACAAATCTCTCTCTTCTAGATAAATAGAAAAAAATAAACGAGATAGTCTTATCTCTATCACAATAATCTACATATATAAACCGAATTTCGTCAAATTTTTAGCATAGTAAATTACCGGTAATTATCGTAAATACGGAAAGTTAGTTGTAAGTTACCGAAAAACCGCAAACTTATGGTAAATCAACCGTAAATAAATAGTAAATTACCGTAAATTGGTGGTAAAATACACAAAATGATGGTAAATTACTGCAAATTATGGTTAAATTATTGTAAATTACCGGCGAATTACAAAAATTACGGTAAATTACCGTAAGTAACCGGTAATTAACCACAAGTTAACGGTAAATTACCGCAAATACTGCGAATTTACGGTAATTACTGCAACTTATCAAGATTGCACCATAAAATGACATAGGACACTTGCAACAATTTTGCAGTAATTTGCCCGTAATAACGGTACTTTACCCCAACTGCCATAAGCTTCTGATTTAGACCTCAGCCAAAAGGCCGAGAAGATTTTTGTAACGTCAATTACGATTGAGAGTTATTATGAATAGAAAAAAAAAGGAGTGTGCGGCAACGAGCATTGCGAAGCAATGTGAGGAAGCCATAACGAATTCTTATTTCTCTAATTTAAGTACCTATTTATTTTTGGATAACAAATACATACGTGTAACATCACAGTACGAGTTCGAATTCGTGACCACGATGAATGACGTTTTAAAAAAAAAATAGTATTGTTCGAGCGTATTATCGTGTTCAGTCCAGTTAGAGTATTTCTTTAAGCTTTGATCGTGGTTTTTCAAATGTAAACCGAATAACTTCTTTTATCTGATTTTTTTTTCTTTCTCGTTTACAGGGGAAAAACCATTTAGATGCGAATTTGAAGGCTGCGATAGAAGATTTGCGAATAGCTCGGATAGGAAGAAACATTCGCACGTTCATACATCAGATAAGCCCTACAATTGTCGAATATCTGGCTGTGATAAATCGTACACCCATCCTAGTTCATTAAGAAAACATATGAAGGTTAGTATCGGCGCAAAACGTATTTAACTGCATAATGCATGCATACATACATACAAACATACATAGCTGCATTTACACGAATAGTATAGACCTACAGACAGCCGTATAATATTGATAGCAGGTATACCGGGTGACAAAGCGATGCCACGACGCAGGCATGCACCCGGTACCCGTACCATTTCCGATTTAAAATTTGTATGCCGAGTAACACGCTAACAAGGTATAATTGCGCAATTACAGGTACACGGAAACGGCAAGACATCGCCAGTAGGCTATGATGATACTGAAGATTCGAATAGTTCTTCAGCGTGTTCGACAAACGTTACAGAACCTCCACCGGTTCAGGTTACCAATTCAAGTATACCTTCCGCGACGACTATTCAATCTCCCAACTCGATATCGGCGATTGGCATACCTGGCCCACCTCCGCCCGCTACCAACTTACCCGATTGGTACACCGGCATGCCGCCGCCGCCTCCGACATCCGATTATCACGCGCATTCGTTGAATCATCATCTCAACCATCATCATTTGATGCACAACCATCATCACGGCGCCGCAACCGCTTACTGAGAAAACTCCCCCACTTCGCAGCCGCACTTTTTAACAGTTCCTTGGAGACCATTATAACCTAGAGCTTCAGGCTCCGGTCATACTACATTGGTCTTGTCAGCAATACCCGATTTATCGTTAAATCGCGTCGGCTCGGTACACAAACGAACAGGTATTAGATATTTGGTCTAGGTAGGTAGAGGTACCTATACTTCATACGTTGGCTACTGGGTTTTAGCTAAATAAAACGTTATTTTTCCAAATCGTACCACTAAGTCGTTTGTATACGTTTGCGTACTTATATTCACCTGAAATTTCTTCCCTTTTGTCCTGTGAAGTGGGGGGGAGTATCCCATTATATTGTGTTTCAATTTTTTAACTTTGTATATATAATAAGTTTTCTGTTTACTTTAGTCATATTTCCTTTACCGTACGCATATGTAAGTCGTTTTGTGAGATCTTAGTTAATATTTTTCCATGTTTTATTATAAAAAGGGAATTTTGTGATTCTTTTTTTTTCTTCTTTAAAATAATCAAAACAAATTAAGGTACATGCGAGTATGTCGCGCATTTCTTTCAGTTTGATCTTAACTTAGTCTAGGATATTATAAACCGACCGTATAATCTCATCAATAAAACCATTCAACTATACTCGGAAGCTAAAAAAATAAAAACCAATTAGCAAGTCGGACAGTCTGTAATCAGGCTGATGAAAGATAACGAAGGCTGTTGGACGTGCGTGTAAAAATTTAAACATGCAATCTCACCGAAATTCAATTATTTTCACTCTATAGAAAAATTTAGAAATCCAAAAAGCTTTTCCAAAATCACGTTCCGTCATAATGATCATTCTAGCGAAATCCCACGAGTTCTCTATTCGAGCACGAAAATCGTCGGTCCTTTTTTCTTTTCTTTATTTTTCGTGAAGCTTATCGCAGAAGTGAATACCCACAAATGATAATGAACCGAATTTATTCCTTCGCCAATTGCTAAATTGATAACTACATTTTCAAGAGATATCTTATCTAAAAAGCGTAAAATTAATGGATCACACGTAATGTAACAAAAGTGCAAAACGAATATGCGATTTCCAAACGTACAGCGTACTATTTTAATTTTATATGAAAGGAAAATAAACAAGCCTGTAACTAGGATTTTTTGTATTCAAGGCATATAAAGTTGTAACCAGGGCAGCAAAACATAGCAGTACTTTACTGCTTACTGCGGCAGTACTCAATGCGTGTCCGGCTTTCTTGAGGAGGAGGGGGGGGATTTCTCACTTTTTTCTTTCGGTGGAAAAATTACCTGAGCGGAGCGATGGCGAAAATTTGTTATGCATCTACTACAAAAAAGAACAGTTTTTATCATTTTTGAAGAGCTTTTTAATTAATTGCCAAAATTGGAGGAAATAGTTGAACCTTTCTAACCAGAGAAATGCCCTGGTTGCCCTGAGCTAGTTACAGGCTTGAAAAGAAATGAAAGATCGCGACAAGTGATATCATAAGTACGTGCGGAAAGTAGTTATTTTCCACCCCGAGAAAGAGAAATGGCTACTTTCCGCGCCGGTTTCCATCTCGAAAAGATAGAGGAGAGTAGTTATTTTCCTTTCATATAAAATTAAAGATCTTTATTTCTTTCAATTCGTGACAAAATCGTCTCATCATTCTATGTGAAAATATTTTTAGCGGAATGTTGTTAAATTATTGCATGAAATCTTAAGAAAATTATTAGTATACCTATTATGAATATATACGAGTCCATTGTTGAAGCCATTATTTCTATTAAATTGTTCAACTCGAAAAAACTCGAGCATGTCACATTCTAACCATGGAAGTACTACATTATAATCAAAATAATTTTTCATTTTTAAACTTATTATCCTGGATTAAGACAACCATTGTTCTGTTTTTGTTTTTATGTTCGGTTTTAGGTGATTAATTCATTGTAACTATTATAATTATTATTATTATTATTATTATTACATACGTTTTTTATTTTCCTTTTCTTTTCTTATTTCCGCCTCAAAAAAGAGCGCGATTTTTCAAATATTTTTTCCTTCTTTTTATACCTCAACTTTATATTACGATTGAGGTAGGTATTGTAAAAGCGTTGAGAATACGCCTAAAACAACGTACATGTTTACTTAAGCAAAGTAAGAGTTCGTAAGTCACCAATTACAACCAACGCAAGGTATTTCTTTATTTTGATTTTTTATTTTTCTAACGCTTTTACAGTAACTTTGACAAGAGGCGTGTCGAAAAAGAAAACAATTACAAAAAATTTATAGAGAAATTACGTAGATGTGTGCGGAAGATGACTAGATTAGAGAACGTATGCCAGGGTGATAAGTTACATAGTGAAATGGAAATATACAATCTCGAAAGGATCCATAAACCTTTCTCTTTCAATTGATTTACAAGCATAAAAAAACCAAGTTGTTTTTCCAGTAGAAAAAAAACCGAACAGAACAAAACAAAACGATAGTAAAAAAATGAATTTTTGTTAATTTTTCATCATATGATTCATAAAGTACGCGTACTTCTCAACGTAAGATTCGACGATGAAAAAAGATACGCGACCTTTTTTATTTTTAGTTTTAAAGATTTACGAGTACAATGAAAATTAAATACCAAAGTTAGAATTTGATAACTACCGTCGTCGACTACAATCTGTATGTCTGAACGTAATTACCTATATGTATTTAAATTTTAAACTAATTTTTACAAATAATTCTTTCGATTTATGTTTTTCTGGAAGACTTTGTATGTACATAATGAAAATTATTAAAAAAAAAAATTACGGCGAGTGTTTTTTTCTATTCGCTTACCATTTACGTGTATAATGTGCTACGTAATGTTAATAAATTGTAAAATTGTTTTGTAAAGTTAACGAATTATATTTGGACGATGATTAAATTATATTTTTGATTTGCAAAATGTTGTTTTAATTAAAGTAATTAACGAAAACGCCTAGGCGATAAGTTATCTCGGATGAACGGTAATTACATAGTGTGACCGGAAAATACACCTCGCGTTGCGCACCTTGATGAATAAATAACGTTCGATTAACAAGGTGGAGGTCGCCTTTAAAATTCGAAGAAAAAGTATTTAGTTTACGATGGGGAACGCCTAAGCGTACAAAGGAGAGGGACGCGGGGAACATCACGAAGTCAACTGATCGGTTACGATGCGTAATTAATGAGAAAAGAAGAACGATTACACGAATAAGACCTTTTTTTTCGCGATTATATTTACATAGTGTCTTTGGAAATTATCGGCGGTAGCGATTAAATACTACATACATCAGTATACATATTTACGGGTGAACTTTGAAGCTGCGCCGGCACTTCGTTATTTCAATAGAATACGCACCGGCGACAATAAGCAATTAAAAGTATATAGATTCGTAAGCGTGTAAAAATTGACGAACGAAATTTCAACGTGAAAATTTCCAAGGTTATGTTGTCGAACGTGCGAAAATCCTTGCCGCCGGCGATGGTTATTAGCAGAGATTTCGATTAATCCGTCAATTTTATCGAGACTCGTTTAAAACTACCATAACGACGACAACGGCAAAGAAAAAAATTACAGCTCGGCTCGCCACCAGCAGTAACGAGTGTAATCGTGCATTCATTTTGACAAACGCCTGTTACGACTCGTCAATTTTACTTTTACGCAAAAAAATTCGTTATTCGACGAGTTCCGCGCGAAAACGTTCGAATACGTTTCGCGTCGCACAGGACGTAAATAAAATTCAATCGCGTATTGTATAATTCAAGGTGAATTTGAAAATCGTTCGCGAACTAGAGTCGGTTACGTCATAGCGATGCGATAAGGCAGGTGTCATATGTTAGTAAAATTTTTTTTCAGCGTTACATTCAGGCATCATTCCTTTTCGAATATTCAAAAGTGTTCGGTGCACGATTATGTTTTTGAAGACTTCATTTTTGTTATTATTTCTGGCGTTTATCGGCGCTGAAAATGGCGGCGGAAATCAACAATCATTAGACTGGTGGCAGAGTAGTGTCATTTATCAAATCTATCCGAGATCGTTCAAAGACAGTAACGAGGACGGTATCGGAGATTTAAAAGGTAATTTGATTTTTCTCTTTTCTCAAAATACAATGCATACTCGTACATCTACATACCGATTATCTATCGTATTTTATAATCGATCAATAATTTACGAGCGCTATGATTTATCCGACTTTTGAGATTGAATCAAACCTTCACTAAAATTTCGCAAAAGGGATTTAAAACGAGGACAAAATTTAAAAGACGAAATGGAATCCCACTTAGAGATGGCGTACAAACCACACAGCGAGTAAACATCAATAACGTGCTCAAAATCCCGCGAATTAACAAAAATGTTTAAATAATAAATTAGAGGTATGTGGGTGACACGTAGAGCTCGATTTTTTTTCAGGATTCTTCGATCGAGTGGTTTAACTTGTATTACGCGGGGATTATTGATTAAAATATCAGAATAATTTCAACTTTCAACCACGTACACTTTTTATCTACATTTTACTTCCCTTTTGCGAGTAATTAAATCGAAAAAAAAGATATTATTGAGTGAAAAAAAAAAGCTTCGCAGCCAACCTGTTGAAAGAGACTTAAAAATCATGTTTTTTGAGGCTACAAAGAGGTGGGGGAGGTGAAAGGTCGATACCCCCAAAAGGCACTATTCAAGCACTCACTACATGTACATACCGAAACACGACCTCCTGGGTCAATGTGGGGGGAGGGCTGCAGCCACAACGGACAAAATTTTTCAAGGTCAAATAATGGGAGGCCTCCCCTCCTAAATGGTTTAGGAAGCTGATTTTTGGGTATGTTACACATATTTTGATACTTCATCGATTGGTTCATGTTTTAGCAGTTTTAGATTTTTTCACTCCTCCTCCCACCCTCTTGAAAAAAGTGACTTTTCCAAAATTTTGATCCAAGATCATTCCCACTCCGGTCACCAAGTAGACTCGCCAAAAGAACCCTGTTACTCGAATTTGAACTTTTTTTGTTGAAACCGACCTGAGTAAAGCGCCAAAAACAAATTATATATATATACGAGTATAATATTCACACAAACTGACTTTGATAAAAATGATCAAAATGGGACTTCTGAGGTACCGAAACAAACTTTCAGTATGCTCTTCCTCTCCTACTCCCACCGATTAATACAACGTGATAATCTTGGTTTTTATTTAAAAAAAAAAAAAAAAAAAAAAAGGCTAAATAGGGAGAGAAATAAGTTGAAAAATAGCCAAAAAAACGATTTTTTTCTTCAAATGGAAATTCGTTTTTACTTTTTAAAAACTTCTTGTCAAATGCCTCCTACTCTCAAGCTGAAAAATTTCCAATTCACAAATTAATATTAATTCACGATAAAATATGGTACTTCTATTGACGACCTTCATCTTCTGCCAAGTGACCTTGATACAATTACTAGAAACGAAAAATGAGACATATTCTCTAGCGTACGTGTGAAATTATACGGTACATCTACATAGTACAACTACACACGTATATACACATACATACATACAAATACGCGTACCAACAATATCGTCATCGTGTATAATGCGAATTTTCACAAATCTCTGTATTTCCTGGATATTTAATTTGCGAATTCCAATTCAGCACTACAATCGCAAAACCATGTATTTGCAGAATGACGAGTCAAGTCAAAGCGGGAAAACGGCCGTTCAATTAGATAAACGTCGCGTCGCCTAAAAACTCGCACCGCGACGCAATTTTTCAACTTAAATACCATAACGCTCGGTTAAATATTTCCTCAATAAAAATACTCAATTTTCGCTTCAACATCTCGACAGTTTCTTTCGTGCAGGTGTTTGAAATTTATTATATTTATTTCAAAAATCGTCGAATAATTATTTCATAGCATTTTACTTTCCATATAAAATAATATCGTTTCTTCGCTCACGCTTCAATTTTGAATTACGCGCTCGAAATTTAATTTTTCAAGACGTCGAAAAAAAATTGAAAATTTTCCATCACATAGTGACATGATATACGGCACGAGGAAAAATTCAAAAACCCGCCGATACATCGTGACCTATATTTTGAAATTGCTTGATTTTTTTTCTGCTCGGAAAACATCCCAATGATATTTCAATGTCGAGTTTTACACGACTACTAAGCCGAATGAAAATTTGAACAAGTGTTTTTTCATTCACTTTCGTCACACGTAACAGAAAACGTCTTCGTTAGATGTTAAACTATCGTACACGTTTCAAATAAATTTCCACACCGAAAAATACGCGCAAGTTGCCATAGTTTTATTCGCGTATTCGAGTCAAAACATAACGTTATTATAATATACACCACATTTTGCCAGCACGGGCATTACAGCTATATCCTTTCGAAACGAAAATGCCGAAAAAAAAAACACCAAAGACTCCGCATTAGGGACCACAGCCGAATTATTCGTTGCGAAGTTACGCAATACGAATTCCACTACTATAAAGTAAAAATTAACACTAACTGATAAGAATTCACCTATATTCCGCGACCTTTACCTAAAGAATACCTCGACTTGGACGGATTTATTAAGAATTAACACGCTTACGATTTTTTTTTCAAGAATGAAAAAAAATAGGTACAAAAACTACGTTGGTATCCGTGATATTGATAATGAAAAAAAAAACCATAATTTTTCGTGAGATATGAAAAAATTACCCATCGTCGTCCGTCGTTGAATTTTAGGTCGGATAAAAATACACTCGTATGCTCGCGCGTTTGCGTAGTTCAAGGGGAAGGCCATTGACAAAAGTATAACGAACGGAGAAACATACCGATGTGGAATTATCGCGTCAAAAATAGTGTGGAGTACTGAGTAGAATTAAGCAAGAAATCGAATTTTACCAGATGCACATGATATTTTTCAGATAAATATTTCGATAAAATAATCTTTGGTATTGGCGTGATTAAAGAAATTAGCAAAATTATTTGATAAAATAATAATCGCGTAATAATCAATTGCAAAAAAAGAAAAACCCTATGCGCATCGAAGTACGTAAGCATGAATCACAGTTTTCGAAAAAGATAACGTGAGTTTTATTTGACGATAACGAAAATAAAATTAACTTCCGTTTAAATTTCATGCAAAGCCTCGTGACTAAATTAACTATTTACAAGGCTTACTTGAATTAACAGTGCAGCGTTAAAATCATTTTTCTCGCTTAATTACTCGACAAAAGAGATTCTCGAAATATTTGTCACCGACTCATCGTTCTCAATACACATGGGCGCGGGTGATGAGGAATTTTTTCCAAGAACGTTGAAGATGAGGAGAGGGTGTAATAGCTTTAATATTCGAGTAATACGAGTAAGGCAATCTTCACTTGACGTTTGTTGAAATTTAGTCTACCTCGAAAATGTCACAGACATACGTATTACATACGTCACATGACTGAGAAACGGTCATTGGAGTAAAATTAATTTATGCCTTCGATTTGAAGAATTGGCAAATAGACGTACACATTTTTGTATTTATGTATTTATATTACGGTAGCCCACATAACTACAAATATGATTATCACTCATTGAACAGGTATCGAAGAGCAGGCGAATTATTTCAAGGAAACAGGAATTGGAGCCGTGTGGCTATCGCCGATTTTCAAATCACCGATGGCCGATATGGGCTACGATATATCCGATTTTGTCGCCATAGATCCAATTTTCGGCACAATGGACGATTTCGTTTCGCTACAAAAGAAACTCGATTCTTTGGGTGAGTATGTAGGTACCTTAAAAGGCCCATTTAGCTCATTCAAAAAGTACGAATTCGATTCGAAGGGAAATCTTCGAGAAAAAAATCTAGTCCAAGGTGTTCGTTTAAATTATATTCGAATCTCGAGGGACGTGAACTGGTTAAAATTTTCGTTAATTACAAATTGGACGCGGAGCGCGGTGTCTCGTCGGCTTCGTCCATGTGTGACGTTGACGACCCACCACAACCTTCATTATAATAAATCCGTTATTCGTTTAACGAATTTTACCAAACGAAAAAGAGCTTTTCGTTTGTCGCTCGTACGCTACAATTTTTTTTTCAAATGGAAATCTCAATTAATATCAACAATTTCACGTTCACACATTTTACTCGGTCACCGATGCAGGTATCAAGCTGATCTTGGACTTTGTACCTAATCATTCCAGCAGTCAGCATCCTTGGTTTGAGAAATCGATTAAAAAAATCGATCCTTACACCAACTATTACGTTTGGAAGGATCCGAAAGGATGGCTGAATGAAACCACGCCAGCTCCACCAAATAACTGGGTACGTAGACGTACCCTTTGCATAGTACACGTGCCCATTCTAAATAAAATGCCATTGAAGTACATACGAACGAATATTTGGGCACGTTTTTCTTCTAGCCCATATGACGAGCCGACGAAAAAAAAAACTTCTATAGCGCATACATGTTACTCGTAACGTACCTGATATTATACCTACTATGTACCTACTACCTAGCACCTACGACAACGTCGACATAGTACTTGTTTAAATTGTGCTTTGTTTTTCATTGTCATGCGAGAGTAATTTATCGCGTGTTAACGCGTAAATAATTTACTCGTTAGAATACGTAACTCAGAGACACGACCGACGCAACGCGTCTGCTAATAATTACTCGCACTTTAATAATCACAAATCGAAAATATGTAAATGTAGGTTTTTCCAAATTTCCAAAACAGCTCGTTACTTTTGTAAAATTTCAGGTCAGCGTTTTCGGTGGCTCGGCTTGGAAATACAACGCCGAAAGAAAGCAGTTTTATCTACATCAATTTCTGGAAGAACAACCAGACTTGAATTATCGCAGCAAAGAATTAGTAGAAGAAATGAAGGTACTGCGCGCGCATTCAATTTGGAGCACGCGTACAACACCTCTACATTTCAATTCTTTTACAGAACGTGATCAGATTTTGGTTGGACAAGGGAGTTAATGGGATTCGCGTAGATTCTGTAACGTATTTAATCGAGGACGAAAAATTTCTCGATGAACCTCCGACAACGACGAGTAAAAATGCGAAAATCGACGACATGTCGACTCACGATTCTTTGAAACACATCTACACGATGGATCAAGCTGGCTCTTACGACATAGTCAGACAATTCAGGGAAGTGCTAGATTCGTATACGCAAAAAGGAGGTCCAACGAGGTATCGTAATTGTATTCCTATACTTCTTTATTACTATTATTATCATTTCCACCTGTTACCACTTGCAAACAGCACAGTTAATCACCTGTGTGATTTAACGACTTTACTTTGTAACGTCACAGATTACTGCTGAGCGAAGCATACACGGACATCAAACATACAATGGACTTTTACGGAACTCCTGAACAGCCTATAGCCCAATTACCTTTCAATTTCTACCTTTTAACTAATCTGAATGACACATCTAACGCAAAAGCCGTCAACGATACAGTTTACCTTTGGCTAGAGAACATGCCCAAAGACGCGTGGCCAAACTGGGTGGTAAGTGCGATTGGTTTTGTATAAGAAAGAAAAAAAATGAAAAACTTCGCAGCACAGCTGCAACGCTTTTCAAGCCGGCTTTTTTATGAACGTGGTACTACAATACCGCCACAAAAAACCATGTTTCTAATTGTTCTATATGAGGTAAGATTGAAAACCGCTAGAAGAGACTCAAAAATCATGTTTTTTGAGATTGAAAAGGAGTGGGGGGAGGTGAAAGGTCGATACGCCCAAAAAGCACTATTTTGTCACCAACTACATGTACACGCCGAAGCACGACCTCTTAGGTCAATGTGAGGGGGGAGGCTGCAGCCATAACATAAAATTTTTCAAGGTCAAATAATACTCCCCCCTCCTAAATGGTTTAGAAAGGTGATTTTTTGGTATGTTGAACATATTTTGATGCTTTATCAACTGGTTCATGTTTTAGCTGTTTTTGCTTTTTTCACCCCACCCCCCACCCCCTTGAAAAAAGTTACTAACCCAAGTTTTGATGCAAGGTCATCCCCACTCCGGTCACCAAGTAGACTCGTCAAAAGAACCTTATTACTCGAATTTGAACTTTTTTTGTTGAAACCGACCCGAGTAAAGCGCTAAAATCAAATTATATATACATAATATTTTTATATAAACTGACTTCGATAAAAAGATTAAAATGGGACTCTTGAGGTGTCAAAACAAACTTTGAGTATGGTCTCCCTCTCCAACTCTCATCGACTGATACAACGTGATAGCCTTGGTTTTTATTTTTTTAAAAATGGCTGAAAATTCGCTTATTCACTCAAACCTTGCGTAGATTGGAAACCACGATAATCCCAGAGTACCCACCAGATTTGATCCTAGCGCCGTCGACGCCATGAATATGCTTTTACTCTTACTACCCGGTACCGCAGTCACTTACCAAGGTGAAGAAATTGGCATGGAAGATACTAAAATCAGATTTGATCAAACTACCGACCAACAAGCGAAAAAACTCGGTCCCGAATCATTTACCACCGTTTCTAGAGATCCCGAACGAACACCTTTCCAATGGAGCTCTTCGCTTCATTCAGGTATCGTATCGTATCGATTGTCGCGCGTCCTATCGTGGATAACCAGTTTCAATTTCCATCTTTCCAAAAGGATTTTCGAAGAAAAACGGCAACACTTGGTTACCGGTAAATCCTGATTACTACGCGTTGAACCTCGAAGCGCAGAAAAAAGACGCGAAAAGTCATTACAGTATTTATAAAAATTTAATAAAATTAAGATCGACTCCTGTATTCCAAAATGGAGATTTCAAATCATTTGACGTATCCGAATGGGTGTTCGCTTTCAAAAGGTACATTACTTACACAATTTTACTTCCTTTCGTAACCTAATTTACTGATTCTTAATTTCTCACTAAATCAAAAAAACACTCACACATAGGAGCATACCTGAAGAAGAAATATACATTACCATATTAAACCTGAATAACGAAGAGGAGTACGTAAATTTGAACACATGTATGCCAGAATTACCAAAAAAATTGAACGTATACATCGCTAGTAAAAATTCCGAGCACGACATCGGGTATGTTTTCCTTGTACGAAGCTATTCCGCGTCGCATCACCGCGTAATATAATTTCGGAAATTCTATTACAGCGATCAAATCAACACGGACGATGTGGGATTTAAAATGAGGCCGAAATCAGCGTTAGTGCTACAGGGTATCTTGAGGAAAGAACCGCAAGCAGCTCCTATAAGTTCAGCGTCGTCAATATCGCTTCTCTTGCCATTACCATTGATAATGCTATTTCATACTTTTTACTCGCTCTTATAATCTCCGTCCACTTTATTTTTTTGTGTTTCTCATACTGCGATATCTGTGTATCTCACTACCTATCTCAGTTTCTCTCTCGTCTTCTTCGAATTCGAAATAACCTTTTTGGTTGTGAGTGTATTGTGATGTGTACTAAATGTAATTTGCTAGATGTTAACTTGATTTTTATTTTTGTTTTTATTAAGTTTATTATACATTATTTATTAATGATAAGATGATTAAATGTACGTAGATAAGTTATCTGAATTTAATTTTACATTAATTTATCATATTATCACGAATAAAAACAATCGTATAACCTTACATAACGAGTACTTCTACCTTCTTCTTTATTTATTTATTTATTTATTTATTTACCCTTGCCGGTTTGAGGGACACATTTTTTTTGAAGAGAGAGCCCTAGGGAACATGTTTTGTCTCGTTCCCTATACTTCTTTTGTTGTATGTTATAAAGTACCCTCCATTCTTTCAACATCGGGCCTTCAGTGGAAATAGAATGAATTTGAACTTGGAGGGTGACCGATTTTGGAAAAATCAAAATTGCAAAATTCGGGATACCAATCGAAATTTAAAAGATTCACCTTTCTAAATCTAATAAAATACCCCCCCCCCTCCCCTCTCGAACCCTTGATGATGGTAGAATTTTAACCGAGTTGCTGACATAAGAGGAAAATTTGTCAATTCCGTCTTAAGGGTGTTTGGGAAAAAGGATATCGGACGCAAGGTTGTAATGAGAATTTGGAATTTGCTATTCGCAAGTGATATGAAAAGTAATCTAAACATATAAAATGATAGCCGTTTTCTTTGGGACCTCATCACGCCGAATTTCATCAAATTTTGAACATACATTGCTATATGCCCGTAGATGGTTGTAGGATAGATATTTTTCCACCAGCTCCAAAATGGTTGGGGGGAGCAAAAACGTGTTTGGAAAATCCAATAATGACAGGCGCTAAATTTTCTCAATACCAAGGTGTTTTATGGTCAAAATACAAGTTTTTTTCAAATAACTCAAAATTAGTTTTGGCGCGTCCTTTGATACCAGTTTGGGGGTCCAATTTTCGAAAAAAATCAAAAATATCGAGCACATCGTTTTCGAACAAATTCGACCCAACCACCTTCACCGAATTTCGGGTCATTCGGCCCAAACCACTGCGCATTTTTGTAACTTCAATTACGATTGAAAATTACAACTACGAACAGAAAAAAAGTGTTAGGTGGCGAGCACTGCGGGAGGAGATTTGGTGGTGAAGCCTTCAACTAGCGAAGCTAGTTTTAGTACATACTCGTATCTCGAAAACGATCTCTTTACGTAATTAATCTAATAGCACATACAACTCTGGAATACCCACCTAATGATTATTTCAGATTTCGCCAACAATTTTACTAATTACGAACGAATCCATTTCTTTGACATTTTGTTGCTTGACGTGCGAAAAATTGAAAAAATAATGATTTTAATTGGTTGGACATTGAATAAATATTTCACCTAACACAGTGGATACAAAAATCGCTTAGCGCTTTTATTCTACCACAATCATAATTTTCCTGTACACTACCTTCAGTTCTTCCCCGTTTAATCTCACAATAATGTCAAGCTTCCCTACGATCATTTCACAATCGCAGGTTTTTTATAGTCAATTAAACATGTATAATTGTTCGTGAAATTTGTTCCAATTTAGTACTCGTACAATGGCAATGGCGTATTAAACTATTCTTATCTGCATCATTTATATCCTAATTAATGAAATTTTCGTAGCGAAAAATACGTATTTTGCAGTCCACCGTGTCATACAACGAAGATAGGTAACTATTAGCAAAATACGAAGTGGCTCTAGGTAGATCGACGTGTTACGTAAGTATGCATCAGGTAAGTACGTAACTACGTATGTAGCTAATTAGCTAAGTGCTTGATCTTTTCGAACTTGACAACGTAAAATAGGGTTAGGGTATAGTACTCGTATATTGTACCAAGTACATACAATTTTTTCTTCTTCATTGTTATACGTTAACTTTGCAAGGTACTTTTTACACTATTTCTTCATTCATCTAATCATACGTATTCGGGTTCCATATTTCTTCTGTATGGTTGTGGTTGACCATCGGTAAATCTGCATTGATCTAGCGATAAATGAGTTTTGATTATCACACGTAACAAGTTCACGTATCGCGGCCGCGTTTTACGAGTTATTAATTTTAATTCACCGCCACACCATCGTCCTTCATTTTAGCATAAAAGCCCACTTTGTTTTTGCGCGCTTCTCTCTCCGATTTTTAAACATCTTCGACAGCGTGTGAGAACTTTTTCAATGAAGCGAAACCTCCAACAATTAATACGGTTGCATGGTACATACGTAAGTGAGGTACGAACAGCTTCAACGTTTCGACTTTGACACTGAACGACGTCGGTGGCAGTGACCATCATTCGCGTAAACCGTTTCGAAACCTACATCGAGTCTAATCTCATAATACGTATGTGCCTAATACGCGCATACAAAGTAATACGAAACATCGATCATCATTTACATTCTTCGAACGTTTTACGTTTCGCAGAAAATTTCATTAACGCATTTACATACAGATTTGCTTGGCACTCCTTCAATTTTTTACAAAAATCGTCGCACTTTTCGCCTATTTAAACGTAACCTTCTTAATTTATCAGTTCGAGTCAATTTCCCAAGTGTACAGCTAACGAACGGCGCAACGCTGAAGGAATTATTCGCGAATTCGAAGCTTCGGTTGACCGATCGAAATGTTCATTTTTCATGTAATCTTTGTCGCGTTTTTCGTGTTCGCGAACACCCATCAAGACGAAAAGGCGCTAGATTGGTGGCAAACTTCGATAATCTATCAAATCTATCCGAGATCTTTTAAAGACAGCAACTCCGACGGCGTCGGCGATCTCAAAGGTAATTTTACATAATTATAAGTCGACTAAATATAAAAAAAATTCATCGCAGAAAAATTTCACCACGTTCAACGAGTATGTCGTACTAACAGGCATCGAAGAAAAGGCAGAATACTTGAAGGATTTGGGCGTCGGTACAGTATGGTTATCACCGATCTATAAATCACCGATGGCTGATATGGGATACGATATTTCCGATTTCAAGGCTATCGATCCTATTTTCGGCACCATGGACCATTTCGAGTCTTTGAAAACAAAATTACATTCATTGGGTAAGTTGTGCACGAATCAAACCACTTTCCAATTAATTATATAACGCTCCAAAGTTAGTCAAAATTTTGCCTATTTTGATTTTCGTAACGCGTACGTTCTTTCCTTATCAAATATTACCCATTGTCTTTTGGGAAGTCTTTTTTATCATCCACTGATTATTTTGTTTGTATGTTTGAAATGCTGAAAAAAGCAGAAATCCAGCTCGTAAAAATTCCACCACCTGATTTTCGAGTACATCGAAATTATAAAAATAAAAAAAATCGCTCTGACGCGTACAAAAAATTTGAAGGGGGAAGGAATGGAAAGTCAATTACAAATTTACGAATGCGTGATACCAACTATAGTCGAAGTGCATCACACAAACTCACGCATAAATGGAAGACGAATTCATTTATTTTACAAAATTTGCCTTTTTTAAAAATTGGCATTTTTTTGAATCCCTTTAAAAAGGATCAAATTCAACGAAAAGACGTCATTTTTGGCACCATTTTGCAGGGAATTTTATGTAGATCATTTCTTGTTTGAACTATTTTTTCCTACATGCCATAGTTTTCGATTAATAATCGAAAAACTGAAATTGTGGGCACGTTCGGCCCCCTAGAGGACAATGCACAGGGGTTGAAGTGGCTGACTTCTATGTTTTTTATACAAAGGGGACCCCAACCAACACTTGAAAGCAATAAAACGCTTTCCAGAAATTTTGCCCCCAAAAAATCCTAATTCGCGTAGACTATTCGTATTTCATACTAATAGCTGTTTTACAAAGGTATGAAATTGACATTGGATTTCGTGCCGAACCACAGCAGCGACGAACACGAATGGTTCGTTAAATCGGTAGAGAAAATCGATCCTTACACAAATTACTATGTGTGGAAAGATCCTAAGGGTTGGATCAACGAGACTACACCAATACCACCGAACAATTGGGTAAGATATCATTAGACCGTCGGGAGATAATATTCTGAAAGTTTTGTACAGACGAGTACCATATTTAAAAGTGAGTACTCCGTAGATTGGTCCGTTTGAAGAATCAACATGGACGTTTCATCCAAAAAGAAAACAATTCTATATGCATCAATTTGCCACAAAACAACCAGATTTAAATTACCGTTGCCCGGAGCTCGTCGAGGAGATGAATGTAATATAGAAAAAGCGTACGTATTAAATTGCCTACTTAAATACAAGTTTTTTTCCCCAATAGGAAGTCCTCCGCTTCTGGTTGAACAAAGGAGTCGATGGATTTAGAATGGACGCTGTGATTTTTCTAATAGAAGAAGAGAACTTTTTAGACGAGCCGATAATCTCGGATAAAGTAATCAATGGTAAACCCGCGTTCATAGCTTTCGATCACATATACACGCAAAATCAACCAGAAACTTACGAAATATTTCGAGGATTCCGAAAAACGCTCGATTCTTACGCTAAAAAAGACGGCCAGACGAGGTAAACGACGAAAAAAATAATTCTTTGAGATAAAAACGCGCAACAAACGTTTTCTTTTTTTCCCCCCGAACCGAAGGTTAATCATGACAGAAGCGTATACAGATATAAAAAATACCATGAAGTGGTACGGAAACCAATCGCATCCAATCGCTCAAATACCATTTAATTTCTTTTTGCTGAATACTCTAAATGATACTTCGAATTCGAACGATTTCAAAAACGCCATTAATATCTGGATGGAAAATATGCCCGAAGGAGAGTGGCCCAATTGGGTGGTACGTGATCGTCGTTGCGCACTCGCGCCAATTAACTAAGTAAATATCGAATGGTAATTAATTCATGGGTAAAACAAACAGTTGGGAAATCACGATAATCCCAGAATAGCCGATAGATTTGATCCAATCAGCGTAGACGCGATAAACATGCTACTACTTCTCTTACCCGGAACACCGATTACCTTTAATGGAGAAGAAATTGGTATGGAAGGTGCGAAAATTAGATGGGATCAAACGACTGACGTGGGTGGACTGAACGTCGGTCCAGCACTATATCGAACTATAAGTAGAGATCCGGAAAGAAGTCCGTTCCAGTGGGACAACTCCAGTCACGCGGGTTCGTACTTATTCCACGATATACGTAATTATACGAATGCGTATTCGTAATTCGCTTCTCGATTGCATGCAGGATTTTCCGAAACAAAGGAAAAAACGTGGCTACCAGTGAATCCAAATTATTACAGAATCAACGTTCAAACTCAACTGAACAATCCGAGAAGTCACTACAACGTTTACAAAGAATTAAGTAAATTACGATCAAACGCGGCTTTTCGAGTAGGTGACTTCAAATCGTACGCCGTTTCGGAGAGAGTTTTCGCATTTAAACGGTAAGTAAATGAGTAAGTAAAGTAAGCAAGCGATATCCACCTGCAAATTATCCAGCAGGTGCCAGATGCCAGGTAATTTGGCATAGACAATAGATAAGTCATTGGTACAAACGAAAGTGCGACGTGCTTTACAGAAGTTTACAAAGCGAAGTATACCTCATCATACTGAATCTCGATAATGAGGTAGAATCGGTCGACATCAAGGGTGCGATTGCGGATGTTACACATAATTTTAAAGTAATCCTAGTTAGCGGTAATTCAGAATACAATGTAGGGTAAGTTGAGAAATTTTTAGAAAGCAGCCTTTTACTATATTCGCTGCAGAACAGAAACACCGATCTTAATTTTCACGTTATTTTTGTACATGAATTTTCATAGAGATACCATGAATACAGCAAGCGACCCTTTCATGATGAGACCAAAATCGGCGTTGATTTTACAAGAAATTCCCGAATAACGAGACGTCTGCGATTGCCGATTTACGAAAGCAATGCAAATTGAACGCGTGATTATTTATACGATACTTTCTAAGCGAATTGTTAGATAAATACATAGAATTTTATAGAAAATACAAAGAACTTTACGCATACGTAAACGTACAGCCCGTCCGGTTGATCTTAGTACCCCTCAGCGCAAAAATCCCACCGCTATAGATGAATAATACGAATAAATTATTTTAAACCCTGATTGATATTTATAAATTGATATTTTAATAAAAT
>QBDW01002727.1:0-26550 GCA_003261595.1 Maconellicoccus hirsutus | reverse complement strand
ATTTTCAAAATGAATTTTTCAACTTATTTATAAAAATTAAAAAAAAAATATATAAAAATAATTTTAATTAAGTTAAACGGATATTCAAATTATTTTTGAACCTATAAGATTCGTTTAATTATCCAAGTAAATGAAAAAAGGCAAATAATTTTTGAAAATGTCCTAAAGTAATGAAAAAATCCTACAAAACATGACACAGCATTAATAAAATTGAAAATGCGTAAATAATTGCTTGAAAATTTTATCAAGTATTTTTGAAATCGTAAAATGACAAAATAATTATTCAAGTCAATATGAAAAATCATGAAAAAATTTTTAAATGCATCAGACGATGTAAAATTTCGGAAAATAAATCAAAAACTCGCGTGTATTAATAATTTTTCGTTTTTATTCGAGGGGGGGGGGTGATTTCATTTTTGTCGTGTTTTTTGAATTTAATCCTATTATTGAATTTTTTAGAATTTTTAACCGTGTGAAATTTTTTATTCTGTTTTTTGTTAATACATTTGTATTATTTTTTTCTGCTTTCTAAATTTTTAGTTGAAGCTTTTCTTCACTGTTATAATATTTTCCAAACGATTTAAAAAATTTTAATTACTCTGTTTTATTTATTTATTTATGTTTGAATAGTTTTTTGCTGTTTTTTTTTTTCATTTTTGAACGTATTTAACAATTTTTGCGACAACTGCAATGTTTTTTCAACTTTTGAGTGATTTTTAGTGGTTTTTTGTTGTTGTTGTTGTTGTTGTTGTTTTCTCTTTTTTTTGAAACTGTCATAAATTTTGAAGATTATTTTTTGCAAATCTGAACAAATTCAATGCAAATTATAATTATTGCTGCTTTTATAGTGATTTTAACGCCTTTGAGTGAACAAGAAGTAAAAGTTCAATCGGTTAAACTAATTTTTCGCGATTTTTTTTCTCATTTGAATCTTTTTTGCAAGTTTCTAATCGCTCGTCAATGTTTTTGATATTATTTTCTCACAATTTTGAACCAATTAAATCACTTAAGTAAACTTATAAGCTTTTGAACAAATTTTTATTGTTTTTTAAATTAAAAATTTTTTTTAGAAATTTCAGTAATTGTTAATTATTTTTTGTTGAATTTCAACTATATTTTAATAACTTTTCAAAGTTTTTCAAAATTGATAATAGCGTTTTATTTATTATTTTAAGGAAATATTTCTTTTATTTATTCATTTTTAACGATTTTAAGTGACTTGGAGAAAATTTCGCGTTGAAATTCGGGCTTGAAAATTATTTTATTTTGAACGAATTTTTAAAAATAATTTTCAGATATTTTAAGTTACTTTTATTCCACTTCAAGATGCCAACGTCAAAAATGCTAATAAATTTCAGTCTGCTGGCGTCAATTACGTCGTGTTATTTATCGCAAAAAGCAAAACTAAAACGTCTGAGCGAATTTTATGTCATCTAAAGCCCACCAAAACCTTATCTGTTCGTACTTGCACATACGATTATACGATCGAGTCGATTGAATTGTACGGCAAGTGCATTATAAAGAAATTGACGTCGTCTGACGCTATAACGTGTTACACTTGCACGAGAATGTAAATCGATACAGGCGTTTATCGTCTTCAACACGTCTCCGCGAATCTCGAGTATTTCGTCGTTTTAAGCTCTAAAACGCCAGATAAGAGAAAATTGTGTAACGATATTTCCGTCGTAGCTCGCAAAAAAAAAGACATGAAAATAAAGAAACATTTAACAAGCTCCTCGAACGATTTTCATTTGCATTACTGCAACTTCGCTTGTACTTAACGTCGAATGTGCTCTGGCGAAACAAAACGAGAATACAAATTCGCTGGAACACCGAATGAAAATTTAAAGCGGGAAATTTTTAAGAGGGAAAAAATACGGAATTGTAGGAGTATAGGTAATTTTATGTAAGCTAATTTGGAAAGAGTGCGTACACAAACACTTGTTACACAGATGTATGTACTTCGGTGTGTATGTTTACTCGTTTACTCGTTTTATTAATGAATTCAGCGGCATGTACGGGCGTTGAATAAATATGTACCGAGTAAAAATAACATTAGGTACGCCTTTGTCGAAAATTTTTACACTCTGGAAAAGCATATAAACGATGAACTTAAGTACATCTTACATTGTTTTCTTAGCAACTACCGAATATGTTTCGGCGTGACGTAGCTTATTAGATACGACACCCGGGTGATTTCCTTCGAATGATTAATTATCCGCGCGAAAATTTCTGACTTCTGGAAGATCGTTCATTTTGAATTTTTATCCATCTGATGATGCCAACTTGAGCAAACACCGGGCCTCGGGCGGCCATGTTTCTTAGAAGAAATACAATTTAATCCTTTGATATGAGGAATTAATTACGTAACCCGTAAAAGAACCGCAATTATCAGGTATACACATTTTCAAAAAACAACCAACGGAAAGGTTGACAGTTTTCATTGTTTAGGTTTTCCGGGTACATCGTCTTTATTTATACGCTTTATAGTGCGTTTTATCGCACACAAACCGTGTACCGTCGACGTGTGTATTACATCGTGTATTGTGTACGGTCGATTATTGCGATGGGATTCTCGAAAGCTTTAAAGGATTAATTATCACCTATATCTAGATCGGCGCCTGTTAAATGTGTAGTTTATGGCAGTAAACGGTTTAGGAGGAGGTTTCGTGAAAGGGATGGAGGAGAAAGTGGGGTGGCGGAAGATGTGAGTTGAAAAGTGGAACAGAGGTTTGATGTGGAGGGAGTCCTGGAGTGATCTAGATGGAGTTTTTTGGAATCGGGGAATTTCTGGAGAATTCATGTGTAGAAAAGGAGGACTTGATTTGGATATAAATGGTGTAATTTGGATTTAATTTTGAGTGGAATTTTTTTAAAATTGTTTATCGAACTAGAAGACCAAATTTGGACGCAAATGGTTCAATGTGAATTTATTTGGGGCGGAGAATTTTTTTTCTGGATTTATACCAAACTGAAGAGCTCGATCTGTATTTAAAATGGTCTAATTTTAAGATGGAAATTTAAAAAAAAAAACACCTCAATCGAACTAGAAGGTTCAATTTGCACATAAATTTTTTTAGTGTGATGATTTTTTTTTTTTGAGTATTTATCGAACTAGGGTCTACTGGGGTCTCAGTTTGAATCTAAATGACGTGATCTAAATTGAATTGAAAATTTATTTATTTTATTTCTAATGGATTTATCGAAGTAGAGGGCTTCATGGGCCTCATTTGAATCCAGATATTCTGAGTTGAATTTTTAAATGAACGAAAAAAATTTTTTTGGTATTGGATATCTTGAAAAATTGACCTGAAATTGAATAGAAACGATTTTTATGGAATTTTGAGCGATAAAAAAATTATTTAAATACATAAACCGTCCAGAGCGCTTTACATAGATTACTTCTGCAATTGAAATAATATTAAAAAAATATTTGAAAAAAATTTATCTAAAAAAAATTAATTTAAACTGAATTTTAATTTGCTTGAAATGAAATATAAAGAGTTAAACAAATTATTAAAAATAAGTATCGTAATTTGGGGTGATTTTGAAAAGAAGGGGTTACTTTGAGAGGTGATTTTTATGCAAATAAAAATCTACACTCCATATTCTAAGAATATTTTGGAAGATTTTTTGGCAAAAAAAAACTTCAATTTGGACCTGCTTTAATTATGAATAAATCAGTTCTCATGGAAATCGAATTTCGTGTTTTCAAAGTCGCCCCAATAAAGATTGAAGGGCATATCGAGTGAAAAATATTGTCTAGATTTGTGTTAAAAAGAAATTCGAGTGTTGGAAATTATTTTTATATCAAAGATGTTTCAAATTTTACTTATTGTACCAAAATTAATTTTGAGATTTAGTTGAAGCTCTCAAATAACGTGATTTTTGCGATAGAACACTCGAAAAAATATCTAAATATTAATTAAATAAGCTCAATAGAGGATTTGAAACAGTCGGAAGCGATGTTAGATCAATTTGGAGTAGATAAATTGTGTTTTGAATTTTTAATACTTTTTTTCTCAATTTTTCATAGAATAGAGTGCTCGACAATCGATCGAGAATTCTTAAAATTTTAGAATAAATTATAAAAATTTCTAATGTTTATTTTTTTATATTAAATGTGATGTGCGTCCGTTCAGTTTTTTTTTAAATATTTTTCAAAGAATTTGCAATTTTTTTCTGTGTTTAAAAAAATTCTTCGAAGTTTCACAAAATTTAAAATTTTACTCTAAAACTTGTTCGAACTTTTTGTAATTTTATGAAGTGAAAATATGAACTTTTAAGTTCCACTTCAAAATGAACTTCAACTTATATCGTGAATTTTTTTCAAAATTATTTTTATGCGTTTGGAAGCGAAATAAATACAATTAAAAATTTTGAAAAATTCCAAAAAAATTTATATTTCTCAAAGTTAAAAATATTAGTATTTTAAAAGGTTTGAACGTTGCTTAACTGATAGAAAATTTTTAAGTATATTTTTAGGAAAAAAATTGCTATTTTATGGGACCAGTTCGAAAGCTTAAGTTTTCTATCAATTTAATTTTTTTTTGTTTCCTGTTCCACAGTTATAAAAAATCACTGGGAAAACTGTGGAAAAAAATTCTTTAAAAAATGAAAAATACGAAAATAACCATGAATGTTTTAGTAAAAAAAAAAAAAAAAACAAACATCCAAAGCCCCATAAATTCAACTTGGCTGCTTTGTAATTTAAATTTTTTCTTCTTTAAAATCTCAAATGAAATAAATTTCGAGATATTTTAAAAGGAAACTTATCAAATAACAAACAACGTATGCTACGAAAAATGGGGTAAATTCCTTTGTTGCAAAAAAAATTCTCACCTTTTCTCATCATATTCGCGTTCATAACTCAATACCTGTTTTATGGCGTATTTCCGTGAAATCGCCAAATGCAGCCTCCAAACAGGGAAAAATTCCCACCGAAATTCCACCACCTCGTCGAATACGGTAATTTAACATTTTTTACTATATAAATTACTGGGTTACGCCGAGGGGACGATTTCGGAGTAATTCAAAACACCACCGTTATCAAAACTCCATTAGACTGCAGAAACCTTAGGTGCAATTAACGTAGGGTAAAAAAATACCCTTCGGGTAGGCGCAAATGACCCGGCAATCGACAATGAAAAGGTTGAAAATTAATTTCGAAATGATACCGCTTTGGCCGGAGGTACTCGATTAAAAATATATTTGTACGTGATGTACGAATTCGGAAGCTAATGGTTTTTTTTTCGTCGATAAGTACACGAGTTGTTTGTGCTTTGAAGTTTCGAGTTTATAAAATATTCATCTTCGTGAAAAGTCGCAAATAAGGCTCGTGACGAAGTAAACTTTCGCCGAAGGTTTAATTTTATCCACGTGTAAAAATTGATATTCTTCGTACGCGTGAAAAATAGCTACGACAAAATGAGCGGTAAAATATACGATGAACGGGTGAGATGGTCGGGTGAGAAATGGTGCTAATAAAGCTTATCTGGTATCTAAAAGAAACTCGTGTTATCTAAACATGTTTAGGGTATGAGTGGAATTATGTAGATCGAAGGTTATTGTATGTTTCAAAGATGTGGTTTAAATTCACCGTCGTGTTGACATTTATCAAATTCATCCAGTTTGTTTTTTCTCCATCTTAACGAAGCACGTGATTATGGGTGCGAAACTTACCTTCAGTATGCAATGCGCTCGGCACTGAGCGATCCTCAATGGCGATCCGATTTCTTCTTCGGCGATGATAACACCGAGCCACGACAATGTACACAAATAAAATACCTTCAGACACGCCATCGCAGCTAGTCGAATAAAATTACCATAAATACAATGAATAAATAATCGGTAATAGATTTGTAAAAAAAAAAAGAATTTTATATTTTTAAATTAATAAACGAGTTATGTCCGAACGGCACTTTTTTACAAGCATATGTCAACTCCCGCTGAGCCGAAAGCCGTTAACTTTAAATATACTGCTACGATGGACGTTATTTATACAATCTCCGAAGCTTCAGCCTCGTATTTTTTTAATCGTTAAACAAATATAATTCTCGTTAATTTCCAAATTGACCAAACAAAACGATCGAAATAAAAGCATAACAGAATCACGAAACTCGTCGGGAGATTTCACGAAGCGGATTTTCCGCCGAAGATATTTCCTTAAAATTCGTCACTTTCAAACATCGATAAAAAAATATCTGAAAAATCGCGCACCAAAAATTACGATTCTACGCGAAAAAAAAAATTCACCGAAATTGAAATAAACGGCGGTTTTCAACGGTCAACATCACCACAACCGTAAACGTAAGGAACTGAATGGGTAAACATTGATGCTGCAGTAGGCAATGTTTGATTAAAAAGGTTACCCGTCGTGGCACCAGAGCGCGCCAGCGACTAGTTGATATAGGCAAAAGAGGGAGAAATCCCACCTTTGAGAAGCGATGGCTCTGCCCACCTCTTTTTGTAAAATGCGACATGCACTTTTTACAACGTATTTCCCCCTTTGCTTTTTTAATTCATGTACTTGTGCTCGTCTTCTGGCATGTAATTAGTACTTGAAATAACGAGCTACGTTATTCGAAAAGTAAGTAGATCGCAACAAATATGGCGTCTTTTTCGCCATATAACCGATGATTACCTATGTACGTTAATTAGACGGATAGAAAGGGACGGGACGCGATTGGTGTGAAGTGTAATTAAAAGATGAATTTTAGACGTAATTAGTAAATTTACGACGTTATAATTGTTCCGGTTTAGGGTCTTCGACATCGGTGTAATTTTCGCCTAATACGTCGACACGCTTTTTCGAGTGATTGATTAATCGGCCGATATGATCGATCGAAGTAGCCAGGCCAGAGGTTATTTCAATTAAGATGTCGGATTTCACGACGTTTTGTCCGCACCGTAGACGTGTTAATGGGCGCCGATGAGGTTTTTTTTCAATTGTCGAATGACGCCTTGATACGAAGTGAGGTGGGGGTATGGGGTTTGAGAAGGCGGCCTTGGGATGATTTTTTAAATGTGCGGATTTTTCAATTAATTTGAGTTTTTTTTTTTTGGAGGATTATCTGTGAAGTTATATGCGCTGAGCCTTTGAGATGACTTTTGAGCTCTGGAAAGATCTTGATCGTTGATATGAGATGTGCCATTGTCACCTTTTCGTAAGTTTATATCGGCGAGACGGTGATTTAATTGCATATTTTGATGTTGACTGATTATTGAAAAAGGTATAGTGGGAGGGGGAGGGGTTAAAGCTCGCAGAATGCAAGTATAGTGTAACTTTTTTTGAGATTTTGCTTTTTGAGTTGGCCTTTGAGCTGTGGAGCGATGTTGATCGCCGATATGGGCTCTTATCACCTTTTCGTAGGTTTATATCGGTGAGACGGTGATTACAGAAACGTAAATAAAACGAATTTCGAAATTTTTCATTTTTCCAGAATATTATTATATTTAAAAAAATAATTTGTAGTATTTCCCTGATTTTAAAATTCACAATTTTTTTCAGATCATTAATTCCTTTGGACCGATTTTCCAAATTTTCCTGTTTTATTGGTAAGTTAATTAAATTCATTCAATTTTGTTGAAATTATTAACATTTTTTTTATTTTTGTTTTGAGACGATTTATTGAAAAAAGTACAATTAGGGGAGGAAGAGGGAGGAGGGTAAAGCTCGTTACAAATATGCAGTGGTGTATAATTTTTTTGAGATTTTCTCCAATGATGCACAAAATTTTACTTTGAGCTGATTTCTTCACTTTTTTAATTAGTACATACATAGTCATACTGTATATTGTTTTTAATTGTTTTTTTATTGATTTCTTAGTTTTTATTTATTTTTACTTTTTCATTTATTTATTTACTCAAGTTATTCGTTTTTATAAATAATGCTCATTCGAAGTAACTTTAGTAGTGGGAAGCTTCTTTACAAGAGGATTTTTTACAAATTTAATTTGAATTTTTTTGAAGACAATTTTTAAAAACATTTTGAATTTTTTTCTTTAAAAAAAAACTTGTTAATCAACCTAGATAGTTTTAAATTGCATAAAAAACTTTTTTCCAAGTTACCCCGCGTTTCCCACTTACCTCAGATTAACGGCACCAAAGATTTGATTTTCTCAGCAAAGGTGAATTTTTTATTATTGAATTTTTTGAAATTTTCTTTCGTACTGGAATTTGAACCATAGTGTTTTCCAATTTATTCCTCCGCTCCCCCTCCCCTTTCCCCTATTTTTTAAATTACTCCTCGATATCTTTCGAATAATTATGTTATTTTGCAATTTATTACATATTTGTGTATGCAAGTTGCTAGGTGAACAATATGAAGGAGGAAAAGACAGGTGAAGTGAAGGAGGGGGTGTAATTATTGTTTAAAAAATACCATAATTCTTTCATTTCACTTCGTATTCGCGATATTTTCATAAAATTATTTGCATCAATTTGACTAAATTATTGTGAATTTTTTACGCTCGTTTTTAATACATATTTTCCCCTCGCCACTTGTTCTTTTTTTTTAGCAAATTTGAATAAATCTGGACGATTTTTTTTCCTTATTTGGCTTTTAAAATCACGTGAAAAAAAAGCTCGCGGCAAAACGAAAAATTAAACGACTTGCGATAATTTTGATTTTACTTCAATTACCATTTTTATTCAAGATTTTCTTGCAATTTATCTCGCAGCGCGGTTTTCATCGAATTATAATTTTTATTTATTTTTCGCGAAATTTTTAAAATAAACGGTTGAAATTTAGTGAAAACGGAGAAAATCTCGTTGATGGCCGCGAGCTTATGCTCGTTAATTTGAGTCATTTTTGAATAAAACTCGCGATAATTAGCTAACGGCGGCGCGTGAAAAATTAAATAAAATTAATTATAAAAAATTAATTCATTTTGTAAAAACGATGAACTTTCGAAAGTTGCGAGAAAGTTGGAGGAATTTCTGCGAAAAGTTGGGTATTATGTGACACGCCTATAATGACTTTGGTTAAGGATTCGCTTTGAAAAAAAAAAATAAACATCGAAGCGTCTTGTTTTCAGACGTCGTAGCCGAATATGTTCAAAATTGGGGAAAAGTTTTCGGGCGTTTAAAATGTAAATTGGAAGTATTTTTAGAAAACGGTCATTTGAGACGGGAGCTTTTACACCAGGTGATTAGTAGACGTTTTTGATGTGTGACCTTGGAAGGACAACGAATTGATGGCGAAGGCGTTTTTCTGACTTAAAGGAGTTTTACTTGGAAGAGTCTAATGTATTAATTTATTCATTAAATTTTCGAATCATTTCAGCGTGTAATAATTTTTATTAATGATAGCGTTATCGAGTATCCGAAACTTTCTTGTTCACTTCGATACATCAATGTCAGCTTTATTATTTTAATCGCGTTCATTAATCACGCGGGGCAGTACGATTGGAAAATTATTTTAATGTGGTAAAACGCGCAAACGAAAGGCGTGTCTGGGGGCTTCGGTATTTGAAAAAATTTTCAAACGCGAGTGGAAAAATTACAACGGCACGAAAGCTTTTGTGAAAAGTTAAAGGTAAGATTAGAAAGGATTACTCGGTAAATTAAATATTAACGCCGGCTAGCATAATTGAATTACTAGTTCAATTAAGGAACCGGCTAGATTAATCCATTCGATTAGCTTTAGAAATGGAGAAACAATCACGAAAATCGTAGAATCGCCGAAACCGCCATAAATATTCATAGACGTAAAAGGTCCCCCTTTTGTTGCGGTCAAATAACACTAAAATACGTTTTTATTTCATGCGTGTTTTTTTTTCTTTTTTTTTCTTTTATCATCGAAATGAAAGCTATTTTAGAAAAATATACCGGAAAGGCGGACGCATGTTTAGTGTGTATTTTGGCTATTTCGAAAAAAAAACCAAGGGTTTTATCCGATACGAAATATATCTGCCAACGAGGCCCCTATATTACTTGGCGATGCCTTCGTATCCAATGGGCAAATGGAACCGATAAAAGGAAATAAATCAAGTTTATCTTCATCGGAAACTATCATCAGATCTGGCTTTCCTCGGTGCGCTTATTTTCTTGAGATTTTTACCCCCTCCCTAGTTATATCGGCACTTTTAATTTATTTCTAGTAAAACGAACCCGTTAATATTCAGTGAACAGGAAAATTTGGCTTGGTAGCTGTCACTATCAGAATATACTGTTATTTCGCGTATTTACACCTCAGTATCGAGGAAATTTTCGTTTTAAAATCCTCCCTAAGTTCGCTTTTCAATTTGCATGAAATCTACGAGACAATCTATTCGCACCTTGTCGAGTTCGATGTGTATTTTTTCAATTTTATTAACAGTATTGGAAATGTAACGCGGAAGAGGGGGTATTTTTGTGGGATAACGTGGAACGGTCGGAAGATATGCGAGGGGGTTGGTAGTTTTGTGGTAATGAATTGTCTACGTGTATATTTTCCTTGAAGATTTAAAGAGGTGCCTACTTTTGATTTTGAAATGAAAAACGAGATAGACAACTGTCTCTTTTGGTTCATTGTAGAAGAACTGGCATGCAAGTACATTGATGTAAGCATATTTTGCTCCCTTTTTTTGAAAAAGTATGCTGCAGTCGGTTTATGTACATTTCTGTTTTAGACAATACTCTTGTATCGTTGTGTAACACTTTTTCGTTTGAATAAGCACGCTGATGTGGGCACATTCTCCTCATTTTTGAACAAGTACAATGATGTCGGCGTGTTACCCCCTCTCTTCGTATACAAGCGCGCCGATGTCGGCGTATTACCCTCTATCTTCTTATACAAGCGCGTTGATGTCGGAGTATTCCCCTCTCTTTATTTCACTACGCACATGAATGTCGGCGTACTCCTCTTTCTCTTTTTGAACAAGTACACGGATGTCGGTATATTCCCCTCATTTGTTTCAGCACACACAAGAATGTCGACGTACTCCTCTTTCCCTTTTTGAACAGGTGTGCTGATGTCGGCATATTACCCTCTCTCGTTTTGAATAAGCGCGCGCATATCGGATTATTTCCCTCTTTATTTCACTTCTCACATGAATGTCGGCATACTCCTCTTCTTCTTTTTGAACAAGTACTACGATGTCGGCGTGTTACCCCCTCTCTTCATATACATGCGCGCCGATGTCGGCGTATTACCCTCTATCTTCTTATACAAGCGCGTTGATGTCGGAGTATTCCCCTCTCTTTATTTCACTACGCGCATGAATGTCGGCGTACTCCTATTTCTCTTTTTGAACAAGTACACGGATGTCGGTATATTCCCCTCATTTGTTTCAGCACACACAAGAATGTCGACGTACTCCTCTTTCCCTTTTTGAACAGGTGTGCTGATGTCGGCATATTACCCTCTCTCGTTTTGAATAAGCGCGCCCATATCAGATTATTTCCCTCTTTATTTCACTTCTCACATGAATGTCGGCATACTCCTCTTCTTCTTTTTGAACAAGTGCACTGATGTCGGGGAATTCCTCTTCCTTCGTTTCAGTACACATATGAATGTCGGTGTACTCCTCTTTCTCTTTTTGAACAGGTTTACCAATGTCGGTGTATTTCCCTTCCTTTGTTTCAGTACACACGTGAATGTCGGCATACCTCTCTTCTTCTTTTTGAACAAGTATACTGATGTCGGTATTGCACTCTTGTTCTTTTTGGAAAAGTAGTTTTAATTTAATTCAAAATTGAATTTTTTTATAACGATAAAAAATCTTGGTCTAAATCTGAGGGGAAAATCGGAAAAACGTTGATATCTGACAACACTGTAGGCACGAATTTAATCTATCCGTATCCTGGAGCTTATCCATCGTATTTTGCGTACAAGTAGCAAACTACATCATGTGATATTTCACACGTATTCTCTTCTACCTCACGGCTTCCATGACCTCAGCTGATCATAAAACTTGGCGGAATTGTCAACTAGGTACTTTTATCATTTAAATGGTAATTTCCAAAGATTGCCATTTCAACGTGCCCGCAACGTGTAAAGGTAGCTGCAGAACGCGAGCTAATATGAAAACTGACCCAGCACGAAGCATAAACTTTAAGCTCGTTGTTAGCGCAACTGTAAATTTTAATTTAACCTTATTCCAGTCATTTGAACTTGCAACTTTTACGTGAGCTACATATTACCAAGTTTGTTATGGTTTATTGTGACAATGTCGAGTGTTTTCGCCATCCGGGCGCGGTTATTGTATCTTAACGACGTGCGTCGCAACTTTGCGCTTTTTTTCTTGATTGTTAGTAGTACCTCCGGCGAGGTATTTTAATGAATATTTTCTCAAGTCGATGAACTTGGCGGATTCTTTTTACCCGGTGGGGTTGTAAATCTTTTTTCCTGCGAAAACGACGAATGGAGTTTTTAAATTTACCGAGGATGAGTTTCCCGTTATTTTTCGGGTACCGAGAATTTTGGAAATTATTAAATGCCCGAATACGAGGGTAGCCGGAGAAAGCTACGTAATTGGAAGTTTGTAAATTATTTTTCAGGGGGTTGGCAAACGAGGGATTAAATTTTAATTGAACGTTTTTTTCCTCTTTTTAGTGGAGTTTCGTAATGAGAGTTGGAAGAGTATTTTTTTGCGAAATTTATGATTTTTTTAATGGCCTTTGCAAATGGCGAAGCAATAGTTTGAGATTTTTTTCGAAATGGGAATAGAATTTTTTAGGTTGCGGGAGATTTAGAAAAATTAGGTTAGGAAATGCGTACGAGTGTCAAGGGTACAGGGAAAAGTTAGTGAAATTTATTAAATTTTATAAAAGCGGTAAAAAGTAGAAAAAATTTTGAAATTTCGAGTTTTGCAAATTAATAAAGTGGCATGAAAGCTTTCAAAAAAAATTGGCCAAATAATTTTTGAAATAAAAAACATTTCAAAATTTTAAAATTTATGATTCAAAAATTTGCTTGTGATTTTGAAAAACCAAAATTTATTGAAATGGAGAATAAATACTTCGGGATGGTTTTACATAATTTTAAAAAATGTTGAAAAATCAAGAATTTTTTCCGGTGTTTTGCATTTTTTCCAATTCTTATGCTTTTTTCACATTTTTTGTTTTTTATTAGTTATTTAATAATTTTTTTCATCTTTGTGTTGGGTTTTTTAATTTGTCTCATCAACATTTACAATTTTTTCATGCTTTTTTTTGCATTCCTTGCACAATTTTATACACCTTTACTTTTTTTGTTTTTTTACTTTTGTATTGAATTTTGACTTTTTGAGCAAACACTTAATGGGCTTTAATTAATTTTTCACTCCGATTTCTTAAAATTTAATTGCAAAAATATTATTAAATTTGAACATTTTTAAATTTTTTTTAAATTTTTTGTCGCTATTATGTAATAATTTTATTAATTTTAGTCAATTTTTTTTGTAATTTTTTTATTTCTGTGTAATTCTGTAAATGCCTGTGCCAGAATTTTTTTCATGTCGGGTAGGGGGATTTTCATTTTTTTAAAATTTTAAAAAAATTTGAAATTGGGATGTAAAAAAATCGACTAATTTTTACATTTTATCACAGGGAAAAAGGATTTTCATAATGTTGGTGGGGGAGGGAGGTATGTATTGTTTGCTTCTCTTCCCCTTTTTCCCCACAATTTCAAGATTAAAAAAAATTTTTATTTTGTGCCAGACTTTCACCCTTAAAAATTGAAAATATTAAATATAAGTAAATGTGAAAGTTGAAAAATTTAAAAAAAAATTAATTTAAAAATGAATTTAATAAAAATGAGTTATTATTTGTATAATTTAACTCAATGAAGTGATCATTTTATGTATTTATTTCAAAAAATTTTATCGTTTTATTCATTTTTCAATTATTTTTAAATTAAATTTTGCAAAAAATTTTAAGCTGTGATGAATTTTGTAATATTTATTTATTACTATTTGATGAATTATTTAGGGAAATTGAATTAAATTGTAGAGATTTTAGATCTTTTTTTCATTGAATTTTTCTTTGTGTTTTATCTCATTTAATTTTTGAAATTTGACAAATTTATTGTTTCAAGTCATTTTTAGTAATTCTTACGTTCTTTCGATTAGTCAAGTTGATAAGCTCTAACAACTTTTATTCGTTTTGTTCGCATTTGTGAAATTCAAATCACTATGAATCCTTTACTTGGTCTTCCACGTGTTCGACGATTCGCTCATCTTTGGCAAACCATCGCGAAACGCTTCACTTACCCTGCATACCTTCTTGTACGTGAGCATTTTCCAAGAATAATAAATCAATCAAAAAGCCACAAAACAGCTGCCACATCTTGCACATAGCAAAACCAAGAGTCCAAGACAAAACAATGTTACCACAATCTTAGACGAGTCTCGACTCTTAATAAATTATTTCTATTCACATTTCAGTTAAATGGGAAAACATCTTGGTGAATTTTCGTTGCGACGTCGACAGAAATGCTCGAGTTGGTAAGTACGACGATTTTTAAAACGATTATGTCACAATTTCAAGCGTTTTTACGTTAAGGTATGCGATCACTACGATTTCCTGTCATTAAAGTGGTCATTCGTGCGTGTAGATCGATTTCGAGTGTGTCCAATGCAAATGTTCGTCCGTACCGAGTTCCATTTAGGAACACCGTCGTGTACTTGCCTACTTACATCGATGAGAACACGGTGAAAAAATAAGAAAAAACACGGATAAAGCGTAATTACAAATAAAGAAGCTGTTAGAGTTGTTGAAGTGGGTATATGGAAAAGAATTACGATTTCCATTAACGTATTTAATCCGTTCACGAAAATCGGATTAAGCACGTGGAGACCTTGTGGCATTGGGATCTCAAAAGCTCTGGATCTGGGCAACGGTAAAGCTCCGGTATCGAATCGCGCTCTGACTTGAACGCCTAATTACTAAAAATGCAACCCTTCGGCGTGCTTAGAATATCTTTAGCGAGTTGCATCGAAATATAACGATTTAATTGAAATTATCTCGGGTGATTCGGTCGTACAGTTGGAATATTTTTATCGATTTTTGAACCCTCGCAACATTGATATTCCGCTCGCGTCGAGCCGATTAATAAAAGATTAGGACGACATTCTCGTCACAAAAGTAGTCATTTGACGTTAAAAAACGTAAGCCCGTTTTACGTGGGCAGCGTGGAACTTAATCGTATAAAAATTAACCCAGGCTGAGAAAAATTCCGTCTGGTGGAAATTAGGCGGTTTCATTGACACTTGGCCTTTTACACGACGCTTTGGCAAATTAAGACTAGGCTTCGGTAAACGGGCGATTATTCAAATGGTCGCGTCAAGTCGACAAACAATAATATCCACCATAAAATGTATTAAGAGAAGTGACGTTGAAGTTTCAATACGATAAAATGAAATGTTAACCTATCACACCTTTCAAATTAATCCGGATAAACTGGTCTAAAAGAAAAAAAACCTTTCATATGGTTTGAAAAATAACACAAAGTATAAGATCGAATATCGTTACTAACACTTGCACACGTATGTGAAAAAAATCGCGCTCGCATGTGCGAAAAAATGTTTAATTATCGTGTATTTATAATCGAAGCTACTGGTTTTTCAATGCGGTTTGTGTTTTTTTCTCCGGAGCTCGTTTTTGCTCTTTGTTTGTGGTAGAATGTGTTAATAGGTGTCTCTTGATGTTACCGTGAATCATGATATTTATGCGTTTTTAAACACGCAGACGTATCGACAATTATACAGAATTGTAAGAAGAGAATTATTCGAAACTCGAACTCGTTTCGTTGGCTTCGAATGTGAGTCAGCGTGTCGTAAATACCTGTATATCATAAATTAAACGCCATCGCTGGTGCCATTATGATACATTCCTATACGTACGATTTGTCTAAACATACCCCTCGGTTTTCTTCCCACCCCAATCGACGATAAATTTCACGCCGCAGTAATGAAAATCTGAATTCGAGCTCTAAGTATTCGCAATCAAAAGTTCAATAAAAATAGGAATGCAATGGTCGTAATTCAAGGGGTGCGAGTATTATACTCTATACACGTCCGAAAGCAAATACCAACAATACCCGAAAAAGGGAGATTCTCGAGGTGACGACGTATTTACTCTGTTTTCCTAAACGCCTATTTGGCTTTAAGACTGGTGCGAGTTGATTGCGCCATGTTGTATGGGCTTACTCGGTGATGGAAAAATAACCTTCGATTCGTACTGCAGATTATTTGTCGAGAGTGATTTGTGTTTGGTTTTTCGAACCGATGATCTTTGCGTTGGGAATTTGTACCATGAGTCAGTTCTGCGGAGATGATGTTCGGGAGGAATTTGGAAAAAAGTCGAATTGACGAAATGAGTGTAGAAGGTATCGTGGATATCGAAAGCTCGAGGTAAGATTACAAAATATGTATAAATTGACAGATATGATGTATTGGTTTGTAAGCCACGTTGGAAACGAGAAAAATGCTAATTTTATGTCTTAAACGTAATATCCGAGGCATAAATCATTCAGAAAAGGTAGAAACTTGTCAAAACCCCGATGAAAATTCGATTAAACAACAATAAAAACGAGAACAAAAATTACGCGAAATTCGTGCAGTAAAGAAACTAGAACCAAAACAAAATTTGAATGCCTTATGAGGTAAAGGTTTTGCCACAGGCTCGGATTTCCAAAAGGGCCGGAAGTACAGAGCAGGGGCTCATTAAACGTGAAAGATCCCAGCTCCTTCAGCCCCTTCTCCCCACCCCTGATCGCAAGAGTGCAGGAAAATGAGTGGAATGTTTCTGATACTGATAAGAAATGCCCGACGACGATTACATACCTAGAACAAAAGCTTCTTGTTCCCTAAATTAAATTAAAACATGAAACAAGAACAGGAACTAGATATGTACTAATTGAGCAAGAAACAAGAACACCAAGATTTTAGTTCTAAACTTGCGTGGAGTCTTGCTCAAGAACAAGAATGTTTTTGTTACTGGTGAGAAATAACCAGCGACGATTATATATCTAGAACAGAAACAAAGTTCTTGTTCCCTAAATTAAATCAAAATATGGAACAAGAACAGAAACTAGAAATGTAATAATTGAGCAATAAACAAGAACAAGAACACTGTACAATTTTAGTTCTAAACTTACATGGAGACTTGCTTAAGAACAAGAATGCTTTTGTTGCTGGTGAGAAGCGCCCAGCAACGATTGCATACCTAGAACAAAAGTTCAAGTTCTTGTTCCCTGAATTAAATTGAAACATGGAACAAACAGAACAGGAACTAGAAATACATCAATTGGTCCAAAAACAAGAACAAAATCACTGTGTAATTTGAGCTCTAGAGTGTTATAGTCTTGCTCAAGAACAAGAACATGAAAGAATTAAAGCACCACAAATTGTAATTTTGTGTATCCATTGGACGCATGTGTGTTTAATAGAACCAAAGCACTAATAAAGAACCGTCTTGTTCTGGTTCCTTTTTAAACTAGAGCAAAATTTTTACCAAGAGAACAATATTTAGTTGTTGTTTTATACCGTGCACAAACACATCAAGGAACGGGATTTTCGTACAGTTGCAATGTTTTGTTCTGAAAATATGTCAATGTTTGATTTGAGTTTTTCAATGTGATACAAGAATGGGAACTATGTACCATGTTGTTGTTGTTCGCGGAACCAAAACTGAGCATAAATATTGTTATAATGGTGTAGTTCTTTATATTGGATAAAAAACTTGTGTTTTTTTTTGGAACTATCTCGGAACTAAAATGAAAAATTCTTGGAAAACACAGATCGTCTTTTTTATATAAGGTTTCTTACAGGGATGGGGAGAGCTTTTCTTGGGGGGGGGGTGCAGTTTTTGAAGAAGTCGAATTTTGGAAACTTTATCTGTTTAAAATATTGCTCAAAAATAATTTGAAAATAAATGCAATTCCCGTTATTAATTTTCTGTGCAATAATGAGGTAATTTAGGGATAAATTCTTTATGAAATTGCTGAAAAATTATGAAATTGAATTTTTTATAAATCTATGTAGTTAAATATCGTATTTTCCAGCTTTGATGGACTGTGGAGCATCGAAGCAAAACCTCTCATGGAATTTTCTCGAACATTGAAATATTAAAAAATTAACGCAAACGAGTCTCAATACAACGAGCATGCTCACTCGAAAAAAAAACAGGAAAGAAAGAAACAAATGATTTTCATAGTTCGTGATCATGATGCAAGCATTAACGAATTCTTCTATTGACGGTTTGAGTTCAGGTTCATCTGTCACAACTGAAATTCCGTTCACGTGCCCTTGTAACTTTGAACTAGTTGCCGAACTTCCGTTCACGTCCGAGTGATGGATGCGGTTTAATCTGAGACGTCGAAACGTTCATTGATTTTGGACCAAGACAGGAGTATTAATTCGAGTCAATCTTCTCTTTGCTTGAGATATTTGCAAACGATGCGTGTATTTGCATAGTCGAATCGTTCAAAGGGATCAAAGCTTGGATTTTTACACAATGTACGAACTGTTTATCTTGGGGAATCTCGAATGCGTGAAATTTGACGATATTAACGCGAAGCTGCGCAGGAATCTGTGATCACATACATTTGCGGTATTATTGAAATAAATGTACACGAGTGACGGGCTTTTTACGATGATAAATCAGTCGTAGGATGACGTCGGGATGTGATCATTTGTAAAATGCGTATCCATTTAGGGCTATAAGGCGTTAAAAATGTAATCCGGATGGCGAAAAACCGCGCCGATTAATCCGTTAAGCAAATAAAACTGCACGTCGACGAGGTCTTCGATATTTGAAGAAAATTATAGCATCTGGTAAGCGCTCAGCATGCGAGAGGACTGTAAATTTGTGACGAATGCGACATCAGGGTTGGATTATCATAAGGGAAGTGACGCGTTGATGAGGAGAATTTTTGGAAATAGCTCGAGGTATTGTGAGCCATAATAATGTTAGCAGCTCTATCGGGCTGAAAGAAGGGTGAAGGTGTCGCCCTCCTTTTCTTATCTAATATTCTCAGCAATTTATTCTGTGTCATGATAAAAGCGAATTTACTCGCGTCAAAGTAACTCGCTGTTTCGTAATTCGACTCAGTGTTACCTCATTTTAATTTCATCGTATTTCTCGAGCCTGCGACGATTTTCGTTGAATTTATGAGAGGAAAAAAAATCGTTTTTTGAGTTTAATTTATGATGCAATATGGGACGATTTATTTTACGGGGAAATATAAAATTTAAATAGCTTTTGGTTTAGCGTTTTACAAATTACTAACTCGAAAGTTATTTAATAACTTTATTCTTTAATGTTTTCAGATTATCTTAAGTAAGATTAAGTTTATGTTTCAACGCTTTGATTTATGCTGTTAATTTGATAAAGGGGGAATTTCGCCGGAGTAATTGTAAACTACGGTATTTTTTAATCTAGTTCACATATTGAAGCTAACTTACGTATAAGTTTATTGATTGTACGTGTAATCGGTTCCGGAACAGAATTAAAAGGGGGATGTATCCTCGTAATAAGTTTCCGGAGCGCCTCGTGATATAATTTTGAACGCAGATTAGTTTTATGGTTCGATTAAAGATACCAAGATTTACACGGGATGAGAATATGAAAGAAAATTAAAACGATAAAGGGATTTTTATGTAGTCTCAATGTTGTAACACTGCGACATCACGGAGTAAAAAAAAAATAAAAGACACTATAAAGGCAAAAATTTCTCCGAATTACTTCAGCTTTTACCATTTTATTCGGGATATAAGTATAAACTGTTTTTCTTTTTATTTCGTTCGCACACCCCTAAACCCTTCGGTCGTTTTCTTTGCTTTTTAGATAAATGACCTCACGCCTTTTTACTTCCATATTGCGTTTTTCTTCTCACTCACAATTCCCTCAAGGTACGTGAAAACGTACCAAAAATATATATCAACTTGGCAAGACTCGAGTTAATAAAGCTGTTATCGCGTGACTTTGCGAATTACTTTTTTTCGACTTCAATCCGAGCGCTACTCGCGAGAATCAAACGTATGTACGTAAATCTCGACGACAACGCTTTCAAAAAAACTAAGCAATTAAAACGCCAAAGAGAGAATTCCACATCGGGAGGAGCTTTTGAGAAGGACATATCGACAGACAACTAATTCGTATTCAACGGCTCGTGCACAATTTACTAAATAACTTGGAAGAGCCGGCGAGTAAAACTTCGTCAATCGTAAGCCACCGTTTAATGAGTGCCATTTTCTTGATGCTTTTATTGGATTTTCGCTTTAAAATTCAACAGACAGCGTTGACTATCGTTTACGTGATAGACTTCGATGTGCGTCTTGGGTCCTAACTTGTCTCTCCCTGATGTATACGAGTTATGTAATTTTTAATCATCTCGGAGTATCTCGCAGTTTTGGAATTGTTAACTGAGCCGCAGAGACGTTTAAGTAATGTCGTTTGTATGGGTGAAGTGTGATGGTGTTTTTGGAGTAATTTAGGAGGGTTTTGAGTTTATTCTATGTTTGTTTTTTCGGTTTTAGTGGTGGAGGGTTGAGGTGATGTAATAAAGTGTAAATGAGAAGAAATGTGGTGCAAAGATTGAAAGGAATTGAAAAAGTGATTGGTAAATTCATTAAAGCTCTTGAAAAAAATTTGTGTTAAATTACCCTTCATAGTGTACTCGAATTGGAGATAGTTGTCATTGATGTTATAATTTCCCTTAAAAAAATTCAGGAGTGCTTTAGAAAATGAGCTAGCACACACATTAGACAATTCACTCAGTAATACATGAATCATGTGGCAAACGCATGATATCGTTGTGGAAGGAGAAACGACTCGACCGACATTTAACATTGCGTCATACGAATATGAAACGCGTAACCAGTTTTTTCAACAATAGATGCAACGCGCGGCCGACAGATATCGTAGTGGAGGGGGAAACCACCTTGCCGACATTCGACGTTGCGTCGTCCTACATGAATATGAAACGCGTAACCAGTTTATTCAACAATAGATGCAACGCGCGGCCGACAGATATCGTAGTGGAGGGGGAAACGACCTTGCCGACATTCAACGTTGCGTCATCCTACATGAATATGAAACGCGTAACTGGTTGTAACGCGTGCCGACATATGAAGGGGAAACAAATAGACCGATATTTGACCTTGCATATCTTTCATGAAGACTTAATGCTACCACAACCGAAACTTATTCAGGTGCAACAATCATAAAACAGGATCGCCAAAAATTCGAAATTTCAAACGACTTGTTAGAAGCGAAAAAAAGTCTGCTTTGAACGAAGAAACAAATCGCAAATATTCCTACGTCGAACTCAACACATCCATTGGTTTTCCTTGTCGAAAGAAAATTTAAAAACTACTCGCTTCGGTCGATAAAAAAGACGAAATGGTGAAATTGCAAACATGACAGTGAACAATCGAAAAAACATCTTTTATTTTCCGACCAACCAGCTCGAGTTCGATAACCTTCATATTCATATGACAAATTTTACACACGCTTGACAGGCTCAATCAGCGACACTCATTCGAGAAAATTTTTCGCTTTTGGAAAAAGTTCGATATATCAACGCCACTTATACGGTGAAAATTACATTTAAAAATAAATTGCAATTGTTGGTAATTTTACGTGGCGAAGTTTTGTAAGCGTAATAAGACTTGTAGGGGGAAAAGTTGAACAAAATGAATAGCGTAGCTTCCTATTTCATTTCGGTAATTGTGGTTTGGCAACAATGAACGCAAGAAAAAGACGAGAAAAACGCGAATCGAATACAAAACAGCGCCGACAATTGTCAACCATTTTTATTTTTATAACAGTTTTATCTCGAAGCAACAACATCTTCCGCGAAACGTGGCCAAAAGAAAATGAAAGCGAGAGAAGCGTATTTGGCAGTCGAGGGAAAACGAGGAAAAAAAGATGATGGAAAAAGTTTCGAAAATTAGAAAAAATGTTACACTGTAGTTGCGCGTTTTTCAAAGTAAGATATTATTAGATCAAAAGGCTATCGTTTAAAGTTAATCTACTTTTTGTACACTCAAGCTGCGAAAGTAAAGTTTTCGAGGATATGTGAAAGTTATAGTCTTCATTACGATGTCCATTGTATAGCTCTCAAGTCCTTTCGTAATCAAATTTCAAACCAAAAATTACTCTTCATCGCATAAATCATTCTTCGTTGAAGTTGCCCTCGAGGACAAACGTCAAAGTTTTCATACTCTAAACTTCCCACCTTCCATATTGACTTAGTTTTAAAATCAACACGACACTCGAAATTTCAAACATATTCGTGAAAGCTCGTATAATACGAATATACTCCCAAAGGTTGTAAACATTTCACTTTAGTGTACACAATAAAAGTTACCAGTGTACACTGATTTACATGTAGCATTGTATTCGAATATATTTTCATTGGCAATTACTTTCGTTTAATGATTTCAAAAGCGAGAAGACAATCGTGACCCGATATTTCGTCGCGTTTGTTAAAGCCGCAATACCAACTTCGAACTAGGGTTCCCCTCTTTTTGGAAAATTCGCGGCGCAGGAAGTTATTCATAATGTTATTAAATCTATCAACCGAGTAATTTAATTTTTGTCTCAGCTTTGTTATTGCTATAAGGCGAAAGAGCTTTATGGTTCCGCATGACCCGTAAATTCTATTAGTTTGTCTCTCGATAATTCTTTCTTTAGGTGCTTCGATTTTCTTATAAATTCAGAAACTCGAAAATTTCAAAGGACGGTAGTTTCGTTGCGAACTTCGGCTGTGTTTTGTTCGAAAAAAATAGGAAGTGAGATACTGCAGGGTGAATAAAGGCCTCGGATTACGAATCGTGCAATATTTTGTAGTGTTTTTGGGGCAGAATATGAAAAAAAAAGGGACCTAAATTCTGAAACGTTGCGAATTCGAGCTCGATTAAACTGGATTTGTTACTTTTTCATACTTTCACTGATGTAATTCCAATGCATGTTTGCATGTCCCTTTTCAATATTTTCATGTCTTGTAGTGGCACATAAACTCGGAAATTGTCACAAGAAAGCGTCACGAAAAATTGTCACGCCGTTGTCATGGTTACAAGTGACAATTTAGTGAAGAATAGTGATACATATCATCGTAACATGTCATAGTCATGAGTGACACGTGATCAATCATGGTGACATGTCGTGATGACGTGATAACAAATATCTTATGACATGTTACGATAAGCGTCGTTGTCGTAAAAACATGTCATGGTAATAAGTAAAATGCAGCCATGTCATAGTGGCATGTCAGGACGACATATCATGATGACACGTCACTGTTGCCAAGACATGCGATGATCATGTTATGATGAAATGTTATGGTGTTGTAATGATGACATGCATAGACACATATTATAATGATAGGCGTGGTGACGTCGTGTAATGACATGTCAGATAACTATGTTGTCGCTCTTGAAACGTGCAATGCATTGTATATTCATGTTTAACAGGAAATGCAAGTTTTTCATGTAATCATAACATGTCATGGATGACGAGGCATTGTAATGAGTGACGATCATGACATTTCCCATTATCATGGCATGCCATGTCATAGATGACATGTCATTGTCATGTTATAGATAACATATCATTGTCATGTTATAGATGACATATCATGATCATCAGTGATATGTTCATGTTATTGTAACATGTTGTGATGTCATGTTTAGTGACATGATATGATGGCAAGTCATTTTTATGATGAGGTGTCATGGTTATGGGAGATGTCTAATGACGTGTTATGATAAGCGTCGTTGTCATAAAAACATGTCATGGTAATAAGTAAAATGCAACCATGTCATAGTGGCATGTCAGGATGACATGTCATGATGACACGCCACTGTTGCGATAATATGTGATGATCGTGTCATGATGAAACGTATTATTGTTGTCATGATGTCATGCATAGACGCACGTATTATAATGATAAACGTGGTGATGTCATGTAATGACAAGTTAGATGACTATTTTGTTGTTCTAGAAACATGTAATGCGTTGTATATTCACGGTTAACTGGAAACTCAAGTTTTTCATGTCATCATAACATGTCATTGTCATGGTGACGTATCATGGTGATCTGTGACATGTTACCATGTTGTTGTAACATGTTGCGATATCATGTTTAGTGACACGATATGGTGACAGGTCATTGTTATTGTGACCTGTCATGGTTTTGAGCGACATGTCATGTCGAATGACATCTCACGTGACATCATTGTCGTAAAACGGCATAAAAATATCACAGTGTTGCGGATTTATACGCAAGCTGCTGCTTTATGATTTAATTGATTTTTTCCTTTCGATGTTGCTTCGACTCCGAGAGGCAATTTTTCATCAAGTTAATTTTTTTCGCGAATCTCAACCCCCATAAAGTCAGTTTAATTCCATGTATTTCTTGCCATCAAAAAATCATGAAAAATCTGCCTCTTCCTTCATCCTCAATTTCTCCACACCTCATTCGCCTGCTAAATCTCTCACAACCCCCTCGTGGCTCGTACGACTCGTTCGCGCGATAAATTCGCTCTCGCAGACACCTCAAGACGTTACGCTTTCGCGGATACACCGCAAAGCTCGCTACTTAGCGAGACCACATCGCATAAACGCCAGACGCTTTTCTATATTTTACAGCATATGAAAATTTCATTCCACAGGTAAAACGTAAGTAAAGAGGTCGGAGCACGACGTCATTAATAATAAAATACCACGTGAAGATTAACTCAAAACTGCGAAACTTGGTAATGCGGCTGAAAGCGCAATACTAGAAATTGTACTTATCTTTTGCGATGGGCTGGAGTACCTGAGGTGTAAGGGAATAATACGTGTAACATTGTAAAACGTTAAAAGCATGCTTAACAGTAATGTATTCCGTTTAAAGTTCAATTGTTCGATGATAAATGAAAAACTTTGGTATCGAAATGCCATTCATGAACACCTTCGTTCATGTCGGTACTTTCATGTTTGAAATAACATTATTAAATCGTAATAAGTGTAAATCGTATAAAGGATGAAGTGTCGCGTGGTGTAAAGCTTTTGAGGGAAAAAAAATCGTATATCGGGTGTAATACGCTTTGTATAAATGAAAAGAAACCTTTTAAAAGTTTTTGTTTTTACTCGCAACACCGCCGCTGTGTACATGTGTATAAGACACTCGACAGAGAGAAGGGGCAAGAACAGTACTTGGGTAAAAGTTACTTGAAACTTTTTTATCATACCAGCTGTTGCTTTACGTATAAATGAATTCGCACATTTTTTAAGCGTAAAAAGTTTCAAGCTTCTTTGGATGCAAGAAGCGGCAACTTATAATGTACGTTTCAACAACTCCGATTGCCGCCATTTCTCGACTCGATTTAATTAACCGTTCTAATGCGTTTGTTAAATCGCTTTTAAATAAATTCGCTCGTAGTACAACTCGTCGGTGATTTATATCGCAAACGATTTTCCATATTCACACGATACGAAAGTTTGAGAAAATAAAATGCTTACAAAATTCAAAACTTTTTTTCCCGATTTAATAAAACGCCGAGCGAGATTATTGTTTCTTATACCCTTTTTTGTACTCGTTTCAAGGGTACACGAGGCGAGATGGAATTTGGTGGCGGGAAAAAGAGAAACTCGGAGTAAAAAATTGTCTCCAATTTGATTTGACGACGTATTCCACTGTTGATTGTACGGTCGCTGGCATTTCGGTTTATCTTTCGAATGCCGTATACAGTCGAGTTGTTTTCGTCGAGCAAAAAGTAAATTTCATGTCTGACTGGAGATGTATTTCTTTTATAAAGAAAAATGACTCCGTTCAAAGAACAGCCGCACGAGTTGTTCGATTGCGCTATAATTAAACATAAATCTTATCGATATTTTAAAAGCCGTCATCGTATACTTTAAATTAGACCGTTGAATAATACGTTTTCGCAGCGAATCGGTTCCAAAAATTCGAGGGAAAAAGTTTTATTGGTATTTTTTGTCGAGTATAACGATGGCGTCGTTTAATCGAAATAAAAATTGGCCGGAAATTGGGTACAGTGTCGATTTTGGGAGCGATTTAATTCCGTTTGCGTTATTTATCGGCTTTGTTGGTAATTTTTCTGATGTATGAGTTTTATAGGAATGAGAGTGAGGCGGATGCGGGGTGAGGAGGGTATAAAAACTTTAGAGCGATGTACCATCCAAATTTTGGAGCGAATATGATTTCATAACTTGACAAACGAAAGGGCGAAATGTTTCATAAATATTTATATAAGTGAAAGGGGTGATTTTAGGTTCAATTTTTACTGTGCCAAGCACGACCGAATTAAGACGCGAAATATTTTTGAAAAAATTACTCAAAAATTGTTCATTTTCGATAAATGACCGACAATTTTTTTGAATTGGCAGCACTGTCGAGATACATGACGTCATATATTTTTTAAAATTAAGTATATAATGCGTTTATTTTTTTATATAATTTTAATTTGATTTTTTTCAATTACAAATTTTCTTCTAATTTAATTTTGTTGATGCAAATAAAAGAGGGGTTGGGGGGGGGTAAGTTAAGAGATTCTGGAAAATTTGGCGAAATAGGTAGTGAAAAAGTAGTGATTTCTCGAAGAAAAAATCCGTTAGATACCTTGTTTATAAATT
>QBDW01002726.1:0-11749 GCA_003261595.1 Maconellicoccus hirsutus | reverse complement strand
AAATTTTTAAAATGTGATCAATTGACGCTTCGACTTGACCAACTGTGAATGGTATTACACTGTCTAAATATTGGTAACACTACATCACGTTTTTATTACGTGATGAGGCGATCGTCTGTCGTGGCGGCCGTTTGACGTGGCGGCCGTTTTTTTAATAAATAGAAAGCCATGGCGGTCGTTTGACGTGGCGGCCGTTTGGCGTGGCGGCCGTTTGACATAGAGCCATTCTTTTCGCAAAAGGAGTATACTCCAAGAGCAAAATAATGTAAACAGAGAAAACTGATAACTAACTTTACTCCTGATAGTAACCAAACATTACCTAGTTCGAAAAGAATGGTATGAAACCCAAGGTAGTGTTGGTGCCTATCGCGTATTTTTTTTTTGGAATAAGGATAACACACTGTGAATCTATCGTTCGCATTTCGTTCATTTTGAAGTTCATGATAAGGACTTGTATTTTTATCAGCTTTGAAGATCTGTAATAATATTATTTTATATACTTTAATGCAGAACAATATTTCGTTTTCGGTGTTCATATTTTTCAATTTTCACCTAAAAAAATTTAAAAATGAAAATTACTATACCTAACTAATTACCAAATAAATGTATACAATTTATTTGTACTGTTTTATTATAGAAAGTATAATTCAAAAAGGTATAATCGAAGGTAACGACTTGAAAAATAAGTAACTTTTGAGTTTTAAATGTTTTTTTTTTCCAGCGGACTTATCTTTTGGATTAATACTAGTAACACGCCAAGTGATGTGGGAATGTTTAGACCATTCCTCCAACAGCTTTTCAATTTCTTCTTCTGTTCTAAACTTGACTCGTGCACTGAGCAGACATGAAATTGAGTATGAGATTATTCTGTTTCATGAAAAAAATATACAATTTGCAATATTACTGTTCATATCAGAATTAGGTGGAAAAGCGCAACAATTTAAATACTTACTAATAAAGCACTCGCATTTTCGTCTGTACATTTCGTTTTGAATTTGAACTTCCAATTGTATTAATTTGAAATTTACATGTTTAATTACACTTATTTTAATTAGATTAACTAGCGATTAATTACCAAAGTATCAACTATCAACATTATTTTAATATTTGATAAGAACTTGGTGTGACCGTATTGTTTGAACACTATGAACGATTTTGCTCATAGAAATGTGTTATCCTTATTCCAAAAAAAAAATACGCGTTACTATCAGGAGTAAAGTTAGTTATCAGTTTTCTCTGTTTACATTATTTTGCTCTTGGAGTATACTCCTTTTGCGAAAAGAATACACCTATTGAACTTACAAAGAGGTACCTCACATTAGCGCTCCCAACAGATTCTTGACTGTCCCAATCAAATTTTACTCCTTTCTGCTTGGAATTACTCGAAGTGTTAGGTGTATTCTTTTCGCATACTTGGGAGTAAAAAAAACTCCTCCGAGTAAGATTTTGGTGTTTTTATCAAACACGATTGGCAGTAAATCGTGAACAATTTACTCCTTTCTGCTCGGAGTTACTTGGAGTACGCGAAAAAAAATACACCCATCAACTGTTATGCGTTGAGAAAAAAGGAAATGATAACCATAGTAGTATGACATTAAACAAAACAACTCTCAACTTGCGACAGGTATGTTTTCTTTTTTTTTCAGGTAATCATTCTCGTTAAGCATGGTACAGATAATTATGCAGGGCTGCAAGAGTAACGAATTTTGTACTCCCTAAAAACTGCTCTTCCTCCTAAAGTTGGGAACTACTGACTACTTTATATTCTTTCTCTGCTTCTACTCTCTCGTGTCTTGACTCATGCTTCTATTTTTATCGTATTTCTACGGTTAAGGAAATTAAGTTGAAGATGAAAAATCAAATTTTTCTCTGGTTTTTAATGAATTTATTTGATCGAATAATTTGAAATGTCACAAAACAGGATTTAGAGTAAATAGCACTGAAAACATCTACATTACTGTACTCTCTATCTTCCAAAAATCAACTTATGAGTTTTCAGAGTTCTTCAAATCTAGACACAGAGATCACTCTTGCTCACTCTGCTCTTTACTTTTCTCGAGCAGCCCTGCGTTCATAACTAGTAGTCGAATACTAGAGTAAATAATGCTCTCATTACTAGTTTGTGCGAAGACAACAAGTATTACGATTATACAGAAACATTCTGAGAACAGCTCGAAAAATACCTTACGAAGAAGATGAAAAATATTTCTTAACTTGGATTAGAAACGAATTCAAAAAAAATATGCATCAAATGGATGAGGTTCGTCTTATTAAAGTATTTTTTTATCGGATGGCTGTTTCGCCATTTTAACTAATTATGTTTATTCGCAGCATGCGATCAAGGCGTGCATAAAAATGGGAGAAAGCGCTTTAGAAGAGTTGAAACAAAGTCTAAAAATGAGTGGTAACTAACCAACGGACGGACTTGAGAATTTGTAAATCTTAATTATATTATATCAAGTTTCATTGTAATCTGTGTAGCTGTAGTTGAATACCAAACAAAGTACTAATTCTATAATTCAATGTAATTGTAAAAACATCGAATAAAAAGTTAGAAAGGTGTAAGTGACTAGAACAAAACTACCAAGTATAGTAATCGATAATGAAACAGCGAGTTTGTTTTTTTTTAATCGTCCGTTCCGGCCAAAACATATATTAACTAACAGACGTGTAACATGTTGGCCATCGAAAAAAAAACATGGAATTAAATTTAGAACTCCGATGCCCGCAGAAAACATGATTAAAAAATTACAAAATTTCACAGTAGCATTTGGAATGGACGATGGAAAGTGTGTCATGCGAATGAATTCAGAGATATGGACGTCGTGGAGTATTTCAAAGGGGTATCCTAAAAACAGGACTTTATTTTGATTTTTCCGTTCGATTTCGATTAGTTTAGTTCCATTGACTAACGAAGGCCGAAAGCAGTACAACCCTGAACAATCGTCAGATGATGCACAACTTACTGATGATTGTTCCACTACAGAACGGGCTTTCAAACACGAGTACTGGGGTAATTCTAAAGGATTGTCACCTTTTTCTAGATATTCGAAACATATTTTTGATGAAGTGTCATTACTGCAACATTCGACGACACTATGTCGTTGTCTCACTGAAATTAATCACGTATCAGTTGGAAATATTTTCGTGCTATAACGGACATGATAAAATTAAATAAAATACCTCTCACAGATTCGTCATTTTCGTGTATAAACTCTGAAGTGAGGCAGTATCCGGAAGCAGGATCTCTCGAAGCCTTATACACGCATTTGGCCCAAGTATCTTGATTTGAAACCCGACATCTGTTTATTCCTAAAATGATTTCATTGGGTTTGAGACCTCCTTCAGATTGCAAAGGTGAATTCTACAAAAAAGAACACTCGTCGTAAGTTGATTTGAATGACGAAACAATGCAGACGCACTCACTTTGTGGATAAAAGTAACTTGAACGCCACTTCCATACTCATAAAACGGATAACTGAACCACGGCAAGCACAGTATCATCAAATAAGCGATGAAAGTCAACACAATGTTGTGCCATACGCCAGCGCAACAAATTCTCATCTGTTTTATGGGACTCAACGTTTCAACTCCTTCCATTTGAACATATGCAACCGGAAAAATCAAAAATAAAACTATTCCTACGCCTGTGATATGAATTCCTTCTCTAAAATTAAACCCAAACCCAGATAGAATTTATCACTCATAAGAGAGTTTTCTTCAAGACACTCTTACCTTATCGCGGCAATAGCGTGTCCCATTTCATGAAAAATGCAACAAATCAATATTGTGAAAACGTAATATCCTGTATCGGTTACCGGTAAATCAACTCCAGGTATCTGAAAAAAGCGTTCGGCAACACTTTTAAAATATGAAAAATTCTCAGTAAGAGTGACCTTTTAAACAGAATGCACTTACAACCGGCTTGAGAAAAGGAGACGTTATATGTCTTGTTTCCTTCCATACAATGTTCACAAAAAGAGCGCAAGTAGATTGAATAATCAAGTACAGGGCGAACGGCAAGCAAAATAAAGTAACCCACATTCCAAACGAAAACCAGTTCTTCTGAAATTTAGGACGCCATGTGCCGAATTTTTGAATACATCGATTGAAATGCGAGGTAAACACAGTGATCAAGAAAGGCTTTATGTTGATTCCATTACTGATTTGAAAGAATACGTAAGACGAACCCCAAAAATACTAGAAAAAAGTGAATTACTACGATTATTTGAATGGCTGAAATCTAACAGTCGATAATATATCGTTTTTATACCTTGAATAAATAATCAATAAGATATAGAACCGCGTGAAATAGTGATACCACTAAGAAAAAGTCATAAGATTCAGACAACATTTTAAAATTATCCTTTTACTGCTTTATGCTTATTCAACTTAAGAGATCACTCAACTTTTTTCAACATTAGCATAACATGCACATATTTTAGCCAATATATCTCGAGATAAAAAGTTACTTGATTTCATGAACTGATGACGGCAATTGAAAACCCACAATTTATCAGCAACACACGAATAATCATAACTTTTCTTTCCCTAAAAATGAATTATTAGTTTACTCAAGATGTTAGTTAACGGTGAATATCCTGCTAATTTGATCAAAACGGTCCATCGTGCATGTTTAATTCTTATGAATAAGAACGGTATTATGGAAGGATACAATAAACCCATACAAAATTACAATGAATCCACAAGTTTTACGAAGTATCTACTTTTCTGCAGGACATCCGCCAAGAAATATCTTTCACGTACTTTACAACATTGTTGTATACTTAATACATCAATACGATGCACTTACATTACAGTCTATAACATATACCAAAAATCGAATTGAAGAATAATTGTAATTTTAAATTAAGAATTTGGTTTATATTATTTGATCAATGGAAAAAGTAAGGGTGGTAAAAGTAAAAAAAGAAGTGAAATGAACCAACCAAAATGAACAGCTGAAATGAACATGAATACCCTGAGACAATATAATTATGGACCACTCTACCGTAAGTTTTAAGTTTGAGAAATATGTAATATGTATACTTGTAGTTGTATAGTCTTTTCAAGTTGAGAGTATACCTACTCTAACCGTAAAATTTCTGTTTGGCGGCCATGTATATCTAGTTGAACGATGTTTTCCTACTCAAACTCGGAAGCATATCATCACAAATAAGCATTGATGAGTTAAAAGAAATTGCACGATATTTTTTAGTTTGTAGTACTGGAAATTCGCGTTGAAAACAGAAGGTAATTATAATTAGAAATTACCGTAATTAAGGATTAGTTGCAAAATTGGTAATAATAGGTCGTGTATTTTTTTAGTTCATCAATGCTTATTTGTGATGATATACTTCGAGTTTGAATAGGAAAACATCGTTCAACTTGATATACATGGCCGCCAAACAGAAATTTTACGGTTAGAGTGGGTATACTCTCAACTTGAAAAGACTATAGTTGAAAGATGTTTTCCTACTTAAACTCGAAGCATGTCATTACAAATGAACATTGATGAGCTGCTAAAACTATGCGAAGACATTTCATTTTTTATAATTTTGTAACTGAAATTTTCATTTTTCATTACGTAGTTTCAATTTATAAAGCAAAGTTCATTACAAATTGAAATTATAGTCTTAGCTCATCAATGCTCATTTGTGATGACATGCTCCGAGTTTAAGTACGAAAACATCGTTCAACTAGATATTGAGTACTTGAAGCAGTGCTCAAGCCAAGGATTATATAATAAACTTCGTTTAAAATAGATAGGCATCTCAATGTAAAATTTTTGGCCAGCGATTTTTTTCATCTGTGGAATTTATTTAGTTCGCAGGCATGACACCGCAGTCAATTAGCGCCACTGTCGCATTTTTGTTTATTTTTTTTATTTTTGTTTTGTATATTTTTATTTTCCCAAAATGTAACCCATCCTTACCTTCTGCTCTGCCCTGCTTTGTAACACTGAAAACAATATCATTTTCTCAGATGAAGAAAATGGAAACTGTAGCTAACAATCAAATATATTTTATTCGTAAAAATAGTGGCGCTGATGGTGTCATGCCGGTGAACTATATAATGTAATTTTTTATTTCCATGAGACATAACCGGCCGTGGCTCAAGCGTCCTCGAAGCACTGCTTATCTGTTTTAGGATATAGCCCTTATAGTCTTTTCAAGTTGAGAGTATACCCACTCTAACCGTAAAATTTATGTTTGGCGACCATGTGTATCTAGTTGAACGATGTTTTCGTATTTAAACTCGAAGTATATCATCACAAATAAGCATTGATGAGCTAAAAAAAATTGCACGACCTATAATTACCAATTTTTCAACTAATCCTTAATTACGGTAATTTTTAATTATAATTAACTTCTGTTTTCAAAGCGAATTTCTAGTATTGGGACTGTCAAGCAAAGTGTCTGATATCTGGTGGTAATTGATGAAACTAACAAAGAGGTACCGATGAGACGTCGATCAACGCAATCACACACTTATGGTTGCGAAACTTTCAAAATTTACTAGCAAATTTTCGAATTAAAATACAGAATTTTAACTTCCGGCTCCTAGCGGTTCATTATTGAACTTACAAAGAGGTACCTCACATTAGCGCTCCAACGGATTCTTGACTGTCCCAATAACTAGCTATGTTCGTTGTTCCCCACTTTTTGTACACTTTACACTAGGTGTACCAAAACGCGTTCGTTGTTCCCGAAGTGTACACCAGGTGTACATTATTTCTGTTCGTCGTTTCCTCAGTGTAGGTTTGGTGTGAAAAAAGTGTCACACTTTCTACACTTGGTCTGGAGCAAGTGTGAAATGAGTGTAAAGTGTAAAAACGTGATTATCTGGTTCTGGAGTTTGATAAAAATGGAAATAACAGGAACTGCTGTAGCCGTTAAAGACGGCAAATTAATTTGCTCGTGTAATGGTAAGTTGAAAATTTGAAATACATATAAAAATATACTGCCATTAGTGGACCAATTCATTCTTATGAAATTCATTTCAGATGGTAACCTACTGGAATTCGACATCATTGAAAACAACATTCGGTTGGATGAAAGACCGCAACTACAATATTCTCAGGATGGTAATCATTATTCAATATTCACTGCAGATCTGGAATTGCCTAGTGTAAGTTGTTTATCGATTCTATTTTTTTTTTTTTTTTTAAGTTTTCATTTTGATAATTTTTATATTATTCACAGGAACCAAAGGGAAGCAGTAATAGTAAATCTCCGTCATTTCATTGGAAGTGTGTAACCACTGACAATGAGATGAAGAATCCGACCAAACTGCTCTTTTCAGAATGCGAGAGGTTGTTTCCCTGCCTTGGAAGTGGCAGTGTCAAAACAAAATCTGTCATGTGGAAATTGATTTCGGAAACTTTTAAGGAAAACAACTATGATGTTGATGCCCAGCAGATTGAGAACAGGTTTAAGACACTGAGAAGGGAATACATGAAACAGAAGAACCACAACAATAGTACTGGAAGGAACAGGAAAACATTTGAATATGAAAAGTAAGTTCAAGTATGTACGGGTAATCGGTGTAATTAATTTCATATTACAGTAATTGGTTCACTTCTTTTTTCAGTGAAATGGAAAAGTTATTGGGAGATAAAGCTAGCACTGTTCCTCCAATTACTTATAGTTCAACTAGTGGTGTGGGAGGGCGAGAAGCTACATCTCGGTCATCCTCAGTGAGTTCTCCAACTGCAAGTAGCTCTAGTACAAATACTAGTAGTAATGTTGCTACCCCAGAGTAAGCATCTTTCCTTCAATTTTTAATGCAATAATAATAGTAATAATAATATGGATGCTAATTCATTTTAAATTGTTATTCTACAGATCATTTGATCCTATTGTTGAAGATGAACAAGAAGAAGCTGCGAGGGCTGGTGTGGTTATAACAGAAGAGAAAAGGTCGAAATTGGGTAAAACCGCTAGGAATATTGAAATGCTGAATTCTACTTTATGCACTATTGCTAAAGAAATGAGTGAACGTGCCTCTGAGAAAAGGAAGATGCAGGTTACTATGATGGAGCTTCATGAACAAGAAATAGAGGCAACCAAACGATTTCGAGAAGATGTTCTTCGAAGCAAAAAAGAAAAATTAGAATTAATGAAAAATTTGTTTGGAAGTAGGAAGACTGACTAGTTTTATTTTTGATTTCTTTTTTTAAATTTTGTATTTTATATTTGTTTGATGTAAATAAATTTATAAATGGAATTGAATTATGTAATTGAAAATTTTCAAATTTATAAGTACATACTGACCTGCAGCATTAAATAACATTAAATCTTAAAGTAACATGATTGTAAAGTAGGTAAACTTGGAATAAATTAAATACAGAAGAAACTGGATATAAAATTGAATTAAATTACAGTTTAAATTTAATTACTGCTGCTCACCATGATGTATGTTCCAAATAGTTTCACAAATATTATCTCTGTACGCACGAATTGCAGCATCGGTATAAACCAATTCCACATCATAATGTTCATTCTCATTTTCAATTACAGGTTCACAACGTCCAAACATACACAAGTCATTCGCATCAGCTATATTATGTAAAATACAGCAAGCATATATAAATTTCACGATGCGATCTTGTCTACGTAGTTTACAATGATATAATTGTCTGAAACGTTGTTTCAGTTGTCCAAAACAATGTTCAACTACGATTCTGCAAGAACTAAGAGTTCTATTGAAAGTTTTTTGCTTTCTAGTCAGGTGACCATTGTCCCGATATGGCACTATCAATTCTTTCATTAAGGGGTATGCACTATCTCCAAGAATATACTTATCATTTGAGCATAGATTTGGCAATAAAGGAAATAGATCAGATTCCTTAAATACTCTTGCGTCATGTACAGAAGCTGGATAACCAATAAAAACGTGTAAAAACTTTTTTTCATGGTTCACCAACCCCTGTACATGAATTGCAAATCTCTTCTTCCTTGTGTAATACGAATCAGGATCATTTTTTGGCCTGTCTATTTCTATATGGGTGCCATCAATAGCTCCTATAATACCAGGAAATTTCTTTGTGTTGACAAAATACTCGCTGATGGTTTCTTTTTCTTGTGCATTTGGAAGTTTAATGATATCTGGTCCCATTAAAAGCAAGAATTCGGTTACTCGAGTAATGATATCAAATAATGTGCCCAAAGCTACATCGAATCTATCTGCAACATCTCGATAAGAAGAGCTATGTCCAGCAAACCACAAAAAACTTAATATGTGTTTCTCTGCACTCTCAGGCTCTGTTTTTGAACCCTCACATAATTCTTTGTAGAACTCGGATGCAGCAAAACGATTTATCAACGTGTAAGCCAATTCTCTACCCAGACGAAAATGCATTATAAAATCGTCATCAGTATAGCGATGGACAGTGTTTTCAATATATCGAATCGTTTTGGCTCTGTTGATTCGTTGCACACCATTTATCACAGGATGGATTATACTCTGAATGGTTTCAAAATCATCTGAAATTTAAAATAAAAATTGGAACGTATCAACACAATCTGGAGAATGTAAAATTGTAAATTTTGAAATTTGGAACATACAATGTACATTGATATAGTACTCTTACCTTCGTCACTGTCATCATCAAGTAAATCCAATAACAAATCATTTGGTTTTATTGGTTGGCTCAATATATCTATTATTTCTTCATCTTCGGAAGAAGAATCAAAAATTATGAATTTGTCGGCACACATTTCAAATTTTATTTTAATAAATTAAAAACAAATTCTTCAACCATCTTCAACGTAATCAAATGTTTATTTACATAGCACCAGTGCTGCACCCAGTGTACCAAAAAAAGTGTTCACCGTTCCGTTTCAAATTTTTTACACTGGCGCGTCATGTGGTACACCCGTGGTACACCAGTTCTACACTTGCTACACCAGAGTGTACAGAAAGTGTGGAATAACGAACAAAGCTACTAACTACACAACATATGTGTTACCCACTGCCAACCATGATCAATCTCAATGCCTGTCAAAAAAGATCAGAGGTAAAATGATAAATTGATAACGTCAATTGTAAGATTTTTATTAACCGTGTTAACCTGATTCAAATTCATCGGAAAAGATCATCAGTTTGCATCATTTCATCAAATTTTTCAATACCTATTCTTGTAATATATGCAGCATGACTGTAAAAAACGTTTCGAAAAATAATTATTTGATATCAGTGAAACAACGATACATCAAAGAAAGCTGTTTCATTTCCCATCTTCTGGCGAATGTTGGATTACCGTATCATGAATCGGTGTCTTCAGGTAATTTGTCTGGTAATTGCAGCACTAGTTCTTTGTTATACTTGCGTAAAGTTTTTTGTCTATTTGCATTTTAGATTCCGAGAACGAATTCAACGTGAAGAAATTTGAAGGTACCGAATATTGTCATATTCGTGTAACATGCTTCCGCGTTTTGAAGCACACGTTATTAAATTGATCGGTTTTGTTTCAGTAAAATCTCAAATGTTGAGAAATTCGATCGATCGCGCTATAACTTCGGAAGAACTGCACGTGAGATTAGAAAATTTGAGAGGTACTCAAAAAAATATCGGCATAGTGATCGCATTTCAATTTTTTGCTTGACGATTTCATCGAAATATTTTCATTATTTTTCTCTCAATTCTTAGATCAGAAATATACTTTCAAAGGTAAGAAGTTGAAAAATCGATTGCAGAGCAAACTGAAAAAGAAGAAAAAAATACTCGATATTAAGATTCAGAATAATGTAATTAGCAAAAAACCTACAACTGTAGAGCCGGAAATAGGAAACAGAAAACATAGCACTCAACCTCCAAAGCCGATATTTAATAGCGAAGGAAATGTTGTATTTAGTAGGTTTGATTTCCTTGGTGCAACTTCTACTGTTAATAATGACCAAGTTCTTTCCCGTATGCATGGAAACAGAAAAACAATCTTGGAAACGTTGGAAAAGGAAAAGAATGACATTAGAAAATTAGAGGGAATGGGCGAGATTGAGAAGGCTGATAAAATCAAAGAAGAAATCGCTTGGAACAATGCACTCAAAAAAGCGGAAGGTCTCAAGGTGAAAGATGATCCTGCTTTGTTGAAAAAATCTATGGCCAAAAAGAAATCTAAAAAGAAATCGAGTGAGAGAAAGTGGAAGGAACGTATTGAAAATGTTGAAAAACAAAAAGAAGAACGACAAAGAAAAAGAACAGAAAATCTGGCAAAACGTAAATACGAGATTAAAAACAAGAAAATGAAAAAAGCAATAAAAAAAGGACGTTACGTTCCGAATGTATGATATATTATATCGTATGTAATATGTACATTGTACGTATATGTATAGATAAGACGATTTATGTTGTATCATAATCTTATTTGGTCGTGGAGTAATTTTGGCATTAAAGCAGTATGATATTTTATTGTTCATTCTTGACTCGTTAATGTTCTTACAGTTACACATCAAGTGGAAACGTCGCGCTGTGTACTTACTTATGTATTTTTAAGAAAAATATTTATCAAAGACTATTCGCGGTTTCATATCCGAGTCTGAATGTAAGATACTTTTGTTTACGAACTATTGATAAACTAAAAACTGCAGTTTTGTTTATTGTCATAATTTTCAACTTCATTTACTCGCTGAAAATTTGTTTATAACTAAATTCGGTACTATGGTACCAACGTCAATTATTAATACACTTCCACCTATAATAATTAATTAAATGATACTTGTCGCAATAATGGTACCTAGTTACCTAC
>QBDW01002719.1:0-15321 GCA_003261595.1 Maconellicoccus hirsutus | reverse complement strand
ACATCGTCGAAATAAAGGCTTCGAAGGGAAAACCACACAAAAAACGCAGCTCGTCTCCGATCGAATATTTTTTTGTGAGTTTCATTATCTAATTTGATACAGCTCGTTGCACAAAAAAAATACGCGATCGCCAACTGTTGATAATAATTCCAAAAAGGTTGAAACTTTTTCAACTTGATCGAGCAAACAGGCGAAATAAAAATACTTAAAGATAACGTGAAATAATTAATTTACAAGATGCTTTTGCACGATAAAATCTATTAGGCTATCTTAATTGATTATAGAGGTATAAATGTTTACAGTGATGAGATTATAAGCCGAACGTAATAACGTTTTGTGATTGGTTGTATAGCTTTATATTAAGACTCGTATACGCATCGGAAAGCTCTTCGGATGTGATACGAATACGTAAACGTGTTCGAGTAATTTTGTACCAGTGGTGGGCTTATTTTGCTAGATTACCGACGTGTATCCTTTTTCCCTAAACTCGCTTCGTCCATATGGTACAACGTTTAAAAACCACCACTTGGAGCTTTTACCACACACGGCGGATGTTAAATATTTAAATGGCATCTTCCGTATAATTTCTTCGGATATAAAAAAAAACATAAAAATTGGAGCTAAAATTTGAAAACGTATATCGTTTCGAATGCAGGATTAATTGCCGATTAATTTTTCCAATGGGCTTGGAAAAGCTACGCGATTTTAAATCATCGAGTTTCGCAACTACCAGCATAATTGTGTTGCAAAACCGAATCTCGAAATGTACTTTTCGCTTTGAACATGTAATTTATACTCGCGAAGGCGAAAAGTCGAGAAAACACGATGGAATAAGCGCCTACGAGGCGTACTAGTTGAATGGACTCAAGCTGCGTGGTCTATGATGCTATCGAAGGCGCTGGAATAATTGACGGCGTCGCGCCATTACCATCATAGACACCTTAAAAACCTTAATACATCGATTATTGATTACTCGTCGCGTACAATTTTGCGTCTTTCAAATATCCTTGAAAATATGGTACACACGACGTATTTCACTTAACGCAGATAGCGCGCAGGGTATAAAAAGCCTTCACGCGGCGAAATTTTCATTCGGTTTAAATAAAACAAAACCAAGTTTTCGTAAGAAAACAATATCAGCTTTTGACGGCTTTATTTCCCCCGAGGAAACGGATATAAGCCATAACGAAGTGCGCCTCCGTGAAATGGTTTCGATGTGGTACACCTTTCCTCTGTTACGGCGACAAAATTGATAAAGGAAAATTGGAACAAATAAAAGCCCTTTTAGATGACTTTATTCTGTAAACCTTTAACGAACAATCGTAAAAGATGATGGTAGTTCGTTGACAACAACGAGAATAAGGTATAGTGCGTATGTGCAGGATCTTTCGCTCTTTTATATTTTCTCATCTCTCATATTTCCCAGTCCGGCCGACGCTTTTCTACAAATACCACGTACGCGAAGCATTCGGAAATTTGTTATTTTTCTTGTTTGTTTATCGATTTACTGTCGAAAATTGAAATACGACAAAACACCCTTCGTCTTACTCTTCGGCGCGAATTTAATCCGCGAACGCGGCGCGCGCCTTACTCAACCTTTGATAAGCAATCGCGTCTTTTGATAAATGCCTCTCTTTGCGTGTTACCGCCATTTTTTTTGTGCTACGTCCTCCTCGCGCGTTTACTTTGATTAAAAACTTTTTTATCGTGTTTGCTTTTCAGACGTTCTGTGATTCTCGTTCTCTCCTTTTGGTTTATAACATGAGAAATGAAACTCTCTATACGCGCTGGTTAACGCGTGTGCGTTATGTAATGTTATCTCGAAGGAAAAAATGCGTATATTTCCTTTGAGGCGTTTTGACACGCGTTTATATATAGAAATGAACTCGATCGACTTTTCGAGCCTTCTACGACGTCTTTATTATTAGGTCGTATATTTTTCTTTCTTCTGCTTCCATATTATGTATAGCGTCTCGGCGATAAAATTTTAATCAAAAGTTATCCCAATTCGAACACCATTGTCGACCGATGAAGCGAGCGAGAAATTTCCATGTCGACGAATTATTTCTGTTATTACGTGTATTTTTATTTCATTCGACTCCCAGAAGTCTATTTTTCGAATTGAGATGAAAGATAGTTCTGAAATTTCGGAATCGCGGCGATTTTCCATGATTGGCGTTGAGAGGAGAATCCGAGGGTAGGAAATTTTAGGACTGGAATCGAGATGAATTTTTCAACGTATCAAAACGCTCGTACCATTTTAAGAACGAATTAGATGACGTCATGATTCATAGTTCTACTCTAAGCTATAATAAAACGCAAGGCAAAAACATCTAGTCACCTATGCCACAAAGTTACTTGACAAACACATCTCATAATACACGTAAATCCATGCACTGTGTGAATCATGACACGTGTCATGCATGTGAACACACGTGTCAACAAAAACAAACCACGTGTCACAATACTGATATGTTTATTGCGTAAGTTGAGACACGTGAGATGACAGCAATTCATTTATTGTGTAAATTAAGACACGTGTTTTGTATGCAGGTATAAGTATCACCATATTAATCCATTTATCGTGTAAATCAAACCATCAATGACGCAAATAAAAATAAGTATCATGTGTGTGAGTACACGTGTCTCAATATTAACTTACTTATTATGTAAATCAAGGCACGTGTCATATATGTGAGTACACGTGTCAATAAAACCAAAACACGTGTCACAATATCAACCCAATTACTATGAAAATCAAGACATGTGTCATATATATGAGTACACGTGCCAATAAAACAGAAACACATGTCACAATATTAATTTATTTATTGTGCAAATCAGGATATGCGCCACAATATTGACTCTTTAATAGTGCAAATATAGACACGTGTCATGTACGTGAGTACACGTGTTAAAAAGTTGATTTATTTATACTGCAAATAAAGACACGTGTCACGTGTGTGAGTACACGTGTTGCAATATAAATCCACTTATTGCGCAAATCAAGACACGTGTCATATATGTGAGTACACGTGTCAATAAAACAAAAACACGTGTTACAATATTAATCCATTTACAGTGTAAATTAGGATATGTGCCAAAATATCAGCTCTTTGATAGTGCAAATAAAGCCACGTGTCATGCATGTGAGTACACGTGTTAAAAATTGATCAATTTATAGGGCAAATAAAGACACGTGTCACGTGTGTGAGTACACGTGGCGCAATATAAATCCATTTATGGCGCAAATCAAGACACGTGTCATATATCTGAGTACACGTGTCAATAAAACCAAAACACGTGTCACGACGTCGATATATTTACTGCGTAAACTCAGACACATGTCATATACCGAACAAAAGCACATTTTATCCGCGATTTACAACACTTCTCACGCACACCATCAAACAAACTACCAAATTCGAAAGCTGCAAAAGCACACCCGATAAATCAGCCAAAGCGAATAATTCTCATTTATATCAAATTCAACCTAAAGGATTAAAAAAAGAGCTTTTTAAGTACTCGAAGGTAAATTCGCAAAAAGATTTAAAAAATCACCCCCTAGCGTCAAGTTCCATAATGGATTCCGAGTAGAATAAATTAAACTATATCAAGTCACAAACCTCAAACAGAAGTTGTGCTCCGTTTTTGTAATTATTTCGCAAGAATTTGCGCTTTCCTTCACGTTTGCCAACTTTTCGAAACGAAAAAGGAAAAATCATCTCGAGTTTTTTTCTTCCGAGTAATAAGATGAAAGAGAGACGAATCAGAGAGGGAAAAGAAATCAAAGAACGTTTGTCGTTTTTTTTTCTTTTTAATAAAAGGAAAAAGGCGCGCGTGTCCTCGTTATTTTTATTAAGTTATTTTCGACGAACCCTAAAAATTAAAGCGAAGTGTTTAATTAAGGCGGTGTAAACATGCTAAATTGTTGTAAAAGAAAACAAAAAATTAAAAAGAAACGGCGATATAAATTAAAATAATAATTGAAAGATTATATAGCCGTTGTAAAACACGCTCGACTACGTTCTTAAAAACACAAATTTTTACGAGCTACTGTGTTCGGCACGTAAAGCGAGTATTATAAAAGAGGGTTGGCGCTATAAAAATGAAATTTGCGTGTGGCGCTTTTTATCGTTAAAGAAGTACTGGAAATTTACACGGTAAACGTGCGTAATAAGTAATACCTGCGTATGGGTTTCCTATACATATCTGTATATGATTTGTACGAGTTATCTGTCTAGAAACGTCGATGTAAATCGACCCCCTTAATGCGGTAATTATTTTTATCTACTCGGTGAATCATTTGACAATATGACATACGCACGCAGAGGCAGAGAACCAAGTGTGCCTGAAATTCGCCACTTGAATACCATATGCTTTTTTTTTTACACCGACTCCGCACAGGAATACAGGAAGAATCGAATTTTCAACACTAACCATCTTGGTTTCAGCTGCGTTCGATGTTCGTGTGCATCGAAGGCGTTCAAAAATAGCGAGCTAGCGTCGAGTTTAAAGGGAGGAATCAATTACGTGGCAAAGGAGCGAGTTCACAGAGTTGTGCATTTTTCTAATATGATTTTCTGTCGGCGTCAAATGAACTACGTATATGCTAGGAATCTCGCTAAGAGAAACTTTACTCGTTTACGTGCCAGCGAGCATTATATTTAACGTTTCAGTTGATCGTTCGCTTTGATCCACGTTATTAGAAACCATTGAACTGGGCTTTTGTTCTGGTTTAATTACATTACCCGGTAGATTTCGTTAAAAGGGTTATTGGGTTAGGTGGCGAGGTCAAGGTTTGATACTGTGCTGATGTACCTAATGTTTCAACCAACTGGCGAAACTTTTTTTAATTTGATTTCCAACCGTATCACTCAAGACGTAAAAAGAAAGTAATCCGAATTCTCTAATGGAGCAGATACTAGAAACAGAGAAATGGTTTATACAAATAAGAAACATGAAAGAACTACGAGGGGATATTGAACTCGATTCGAATACTCGAAATGAATAGAAAATCGAATACGATACCTTTACTCGATGGAAATATAGAGCTCTAAATTGAAACAGCCTTCTGGATTTAACTCCGACGAGTTTCAAAGATCTTAAGAAAACTTAATTTCTCAATAAACAAGCTTTTTAAATTCATTTATGCCGGGTGTTCTGTAAGCCGAATCCTGCCGAAAGGGGATTCTGCAATTTAAGTTACATTTGCGTAGCGGCTTATAGTATCATTTGGATGGTAGGCACTGAAAGCGGTAGAAAAATTCGAAGCTTTTCAATCGAATTATAAAATTTAGACAGTGATTGCATCAAGTTGTTGGGGAATTGAGAAATAGGATGTGAATTTTTAACGATGGCGTTATCAAAACGTCTTTTTTGATTATTACATTGTGTATATTACGTTCTCTTCCACTACAAACAAGCGATGGTTTGTCATCCATGGAGTAATTTTCTGTTCAAAGAGATTCTCGGAAGTTGAATAAATTCATGTAGATATGTGTAAGTAGTAAACAACTAAGTACTGTCGAAGTATCGATGTCGTCTACTGCTTCGTTCATGGAACGATTTGTGTTTGTTTAGTGATGTCGCCAAAAAAAAATGATCTTGAAGAACCTCTCGTAGAATTAGGTTGAGATTGAGATACGTGTCATATACGTGGGTACACGTGTTACGGCATTGATTTAATTATTGTATAAATTAGGACATGCGTCATGTATGCGAGTACACGTGGCATAATATTGATCCATTTATTGTGTAAACTGAGGCAAGTGCCGTGTATGTGGGTACACGTGTCACGATATTGATTCAAATATTGTGTAAATCAAGACACGTGTCATGTCTATGAGTACACGTGTCATAATATCGATCCAATTATTGAGATAATTGAGACACGTGTCAACAAAATCAAAACGCGTCTCACAATATTGATTTACTTATTGTATAGATCAAGACACGTGTCATGTATACGAGTACACGTGTCACAATATTGATTCAATTATTGAGTTGATTGAGACACGTGTCAACAAAATCAAAACGCGTCTCACAATACCAATTTATTTATTGTATAAATCAAGACACGTGTCATGTACATGAGAACACGTGTCATAATATTGATTCAATTATTGAGTTAATTAAGACACGTGTCAACAAAATCAAAACGCGTCTCACAATATCGATTTATTTATTGTATAAATCAAGACACGTGTCATATATGAGATTACACCTGTCATAACAGCTATTCATGTCTACTTTTTCATAATTTAAGAACTGGTCAAAAATACCAGCACATAAATACTTGTTAAAATTTTCGCAGCAAGCAAATTCTCTTGTTTAGAAATTCAAAAATGAAAAATAAAAAATTTATATTTCCCCAGAAGCACTTTTACACCTTTCGAAGCACATAGGAAAATCAACGCTTCACTTCAGACTCTAAAGAAATTCGTAGTTGTAAAATGTAAACTCCAGAGATCAATAAAAGTTGGGATTTCTCAAAAACACAACTTTTCTGGAAATTACACGTTTTAAACTTTACAAAAATCCGCCAAAAATTAAAAAATTAACAAAAGCAACTAAAATTTCATTTGATGGAGTTTTTCAACGTGCTCTTTCAAAAAATCCAATTTTCATTCAAGTTCAACTCGACTTCGCGAGGTTTTCTGGTTAAATACTCGTGAAATTTTCAAGTTGGCGACTCTTCCGATGGAAAGTTTTCGAAGTACGTACTTATTTATTTTTAGAAATTCTGTCTTACTGTATGTGACAAGTAGAATGAATACGATCATGTAAGTTTTTAAATTATCAATTTAGTATTTTTATTGTGTAAAAATATTCCCTCGTGTCACAACTGTTCATCATGTCATTTTCATGTTTTTCAAGCACCAAGTACAATAGATTTAGGAAAATAACGAATTTTCTTGGCGAAATCATCTTATCTCACGTGGAATGGCTTAAGGATAGTGAAAAAAGGTCACCAAACGTTAAAGTGTTTCTGCGAAGTACTTCGTGAGTTAACATATTAAGAGAGATTTTGAATAATGAAAAAGAAAAATTCAACAAGAAAATCTGTTCTAAGCGCAAATTCAAGTTGAATATCGCACCTGAGGTATTCTCACGTTGAGCTTCATTTTGTTTGCTTTTTTTTTGCCCCAAATACGACACATGGTGCGAATACGCCTTCGGTTGGCGAAACAGCGTAATGAAGTGGGTTGGCTGAATACTCGAGGCATTGTTTTACGTGTATGTGTTGTGATAAGCAAAACATCAACTTTGAAGCTATCATGTTACGATATTTATATGTGTGCGTGTCTTGTTGCGTTTATATTCTCAAAAGACACCGTAGTCTTATTATCCGCTCATTTGAATACGGTACTCATTGGGGGATTGGTAAGACAGCGATGTCACAGCAATATAAATACGTTTCGGAGACAGAACTTTAGATAATGAAGTTTACAATGATCAAGCGAAATGCATGAGGCGTTCGCGGATAATGAAACGTACCGAAATTACTTCTTTCGTATACAAGTCTTCCTCAGCTCGTGTTCCACATATATTTTTCAATTTCGCATTATCGATTTCTTCGGGCCTTTTTCGTTGCAATTGAAATACAACTACCCTTAACCTCGAACCACGTAGGTTAACGACCTTCGTAACAATAGGACCTTAGCTCATATTTGACGAACGCAAAGGCCAGTCATCCCTTGGAAGCGTGACTCATTTCAACAGCTGTATATGTCTACCACACGTTCAGTCGCATGCAAAGGTTACTTTTTAAATAACCAGCTCGTTGCAGAATCGATCGCTTCGAGGCATTTTTTTCCCGTTTGTATTAATAATTCATATTTTTTGTGCAAATGAACTTGAAATTGTTTCAAATGCGGTACGTGATTCAAATCGGAGATAAAATTTTTCAACGCGTTGGTAACTTTTTGATCGCGTGAGTACACCGGATGTAATTACCTTATTGGAGGTTTTCTCTGCAAATTATCTTCGTATTAGTGACTCGATGTGGTGAGTTTTTGATTGTTATTATGATACGAATGATGGAATTTGTGTTTTTGTATTAGTACGATTGAAATGTAATTTTTTTGCATCGAAAATGAGCTAATTTTTTGATAAAATCTATGACAAAAGATGAGATTGAAAAATTTGTCATATTCGTGTTTCAATAAAAATTATTCAAGACTAATTTGAAAATTATAATCTAATATTGAAGATATGCAAAACGCAAAACATCAGATTTTCTCATGCTATTTAGCAAATTTACTTCCATCGAGGGCATCGAGTACACTTCCTCGAATTCTTCTCTCAAAAAAAAGAACCAATTGCAACGATAAATGAATTTCGTCGAACAAAACGAACGAGTATTTCGCAGAAAATGCACATTTCATTTAAATGATTAATGACGCATATTTGTGTTTTTGAAGGCGACCCAGAACATACACATAAGTACTAAGTACCTCGTTACAATAGGACTCGATATGATTGACTTTCTTCGCCGAAGATATGCAACTTATACGACACCAGATAGTCTACTAGTCTTGTTAAAGGTTTGGCATTGATTGGACGAAATTCTCAGATGATCTTTAGCATCTATTATTCAATTATTATCATTTGTAATTCTACACGTTAAAAGGGTATCGTATTCAGATGTCGTTAGAAGTGGATTTCCAGCACGGTTGAATTTTTATAATGAAACTGTCGCAGGTACAAAGCGTATCGATGTAACGAGAATGGATACGCCTGAGAATGCAAAACTTTTCATAATAATCATCGATTCGACGTTGTTCAAGTACGAAAATTATTTTTACCGAGTATTTTCTCGGATGAGAAATCGACTTTATGGGGATTTTAATTTCAAAAAAATTCATTTCGACTGCGATAATTGCAGTCTGACGTGAGGTCGTGATACGAGACGTTTGCGACAATTTTTTCGGAACAAAGGAGACAAGGTGATAAAAATGCCGAATAAAAATTCATAAAATGCCAAATGAGAATTTTTAAAATATCAATTACACATTTGTCAAACTTCATCGTGGGCTTTTTTATCGAGCATGATTAAAATTCAATCGAGATTATCTATTCATTATACAGGGTGTTCTGCAACCACTGGACTGCCTTCAAACTCACAATGCAGCTACCCAGACTATACCGGTGGATGTATATTTGCCTATCCCAAATTTTAAGGGAGCAAATTATTCATGCTCTTACAAAAGTTGTTTTTTTAGAACCTCGTAACCCAGTTGGTAATGTAAATAGACAAAATTTGCTAGGAACTTTTTGAACCATACAAAATCAGTCATGTTCATGTTTCATGTTTCATCTAACTCTAAAATTGAAGGAGCTACAACAATATGAAAATTTGTACATTTTATAACTTCCTCGATTTTCACGTTAGACGAACTTTGCGCGAGTCAATTTTTGTTTGGATTTAATACTTACAAAATGAGGTGGTCAACGTTTTGCCTATTTCTAAAATTGAAAGAACTACAAATATTTGAAAAAAGGAGCGGAGAATTAAAAGTAGGTATTTACTATTTACAAAAGTCTTCTTCAAGTAGCCAGCTCGGAATTGAACAAAAATTAAATTTTTAAAGAGCATACCCACCTCTCCCCTCCTCATCTAAATTTCAATTACTGCAATTCAATTTTTGATTTCTGGCGAATATTTAAAAAACAAAAATATCGAAATTTTTAATAAATCGGATTAATTTTGAAGAATGTCTAAAAATGGCGTCGAATTTATTTGAAACGAAATCGATAGAATATCGATAGAGATTTTTCGATACATTACGAGGATATTTTTTCAGGTTTTTATATCAAGATAGCTACTCTGTATGATCGGTTCACCAGGAGTGGTTGTAAATTACGGTAATTTTGGCACATGAGAAAGTTCTCATTTGACTCCCAAAGCTTCGTACGGTATTATACGTCGAAGTTGGAACCATTATTCCATTAATTTAGCATTGTTAAAGTTACGAAACGAGAGTGAAATTATGTGGTTCAATTTCACTTCGCAACAGCGCCAATACGAAGCTCGCTCACGTTTCCGAGTATTTCTGTCATCGCCATCGAGCTTTAATTTGCGCTCCGCAGTTACGTCATAATTTCACAATTATTTTCGATATCACGCGGCGATGCATGACGTAAGTTTATCGTATATTTTTCTCGTTTTTGTGAAATAAATTGAAGCTATGTGATAATCTCGTTAAAGTGAAATCACCGGAGAGTATTTTTGATTGGTTAATAATTGAGAAACTATAAGGACAATACCCTGGAGGAGTGCTGTCTATGATGATAATTATATCAATTTTTGGTATATTCTTCGTCTGTACGGGGATTCGTTAAATTCACATGTGTATGTGATGTTGTGTGTATAGCTCAAGTATATAAGGAAAAATGCTCTCGGAAGGAAGATGTGAAAATACCTCTCGATTTGCAAAAGAAATCCAACGTGTGGGGGATCTACCACTGAAGTGTCGTTTTCGTTTGCGATATTAATAGCGACTTTAAATTATATCCTCGGATGAGGATAACGCTTCGTATAAACGACATATCAACACAAGGTATATAATTTCGGCACGTTGATCACTATCATTACAGAAATCTGGTATTTGGCTCGTCCTCTCGTCTCAGCCTTATAATAATTCCATTTACCTTAATGACACGAACACTGGAGCATTTTGCATAACAGCGTTTTGATATAAGCTTTTAATAAATATACATGAGTCACGGGATGAAACTTATTTCGATGCTTATCGCCCGAGATGCCTTTTAAAAGGACCCATTAAATGAGGGAATTGTTCGTCATTTTTCACCCGACATATACGACAACCGGTCATAAACTTGGTCAACACTACGCGATGATTTATTAGGGTAATGTTGGTTTCTATAATTGTCCTCTCTCCTCCGAAACAAACGCTGAACTTGTATTCGTCAAAACTTAATTACCGTACACCTTCGAACCCACCAGCTTTTTTTCACCAACTTTTATAAAATTTTTTCCTCGCGGAAGATTACTTTTAGAAAGAAGCTTTTAAAGTAGCGAGTCATTAAGAGAAAATTCTACGCCTGGTTCGAGATTAAATGAAAGCGTGACGTCATTTTTGAATGTCTTCCGGCCACGACGTACGTTTGGTTTTAACGGCCGTCGATTAGAATCGACGACGTAGCACGTGTTCGCCTGTTGGGTGTACTTTTGTAGCGAAATTACCCCTTTTTCTTTGTTTCACCCTGTTACCATTTCGAACGGAGTTTTTGAGAACGAACATGTCAATTATCAAGTTATGAATGTAGAAAATAGTCTCAATTTAGGAGATGAATCATCGATTTTTTTTCGAGTTGATAAAAATGGTAACACTGATTCTGTCACTATACATGAATTACCCTTTTATATATGAATAAAATCAAAAAAAGTCAGATAACCCTCCCCCTCTTCATCTCATTTATTTATTATTTATTTATTTATTTATTTATTTGTTTGTTTGTTTATTTATTATTTAATTATTTATTTATTTATTTATTTATTCGTTATTTATTTTTTATTTCTTTTTCTCCATTTTGCTATATTTTTCTGTTTTCTTTCTCTTTTTATTATTTATTAATATAGTTTTTTTTAATAGAAAGCCGACCCCTCCGCTTCACCCAATTTTGGCTACTGGAGGGACCGAGAAAAAGAAATGTATTTTAGTATTCGTAAATCTTGGTAATTTAATAAATCTAAATCTAAATCCCTTTAAAATGGCCACCGCAACACGAAAAAATAATTCAGAAAATTAAAAAAACTTGAAGAAAGCTTTATAAAAATTATTGGCAACACTGACACCAACATCGTTTCATATTCCTCTTCGAATTTCACATTTCAAATTCAAACTCCTCTCCGACTCGTCAACTGGTTACGTCATATTTATAAACCAATGAATTTCAAATTCCAAGTATCGATTGAGAAACAAACTTTTCAAAACAAATGGAAAAAGTTCACGAAAAATTTATAATTTTCGCAACAAGGAAAATAAGTCGAACGTCATTCCGCGAATTTCCACCTAAAATATACAACGAAATTTTTCAAAAAAGTTGAAAAGCCAAACGAGCATCGTTTGTTTACATGTATTTCAAAAACTTCGACGATTAACGAAATTTTCAATTATAAACTACATTAAGACCGAAGTTTTATCTGGAAATCAAACAAAAAGTTGATAGTGATTTAATAGAGTATAATTCTGAGAAAATAAATATTGAAAACGGGTTCGCCATGATTTGGTTGCGAAAGAGTTTAGCTTTCGTCTTCTTTAATTAATCTTTTTCATATTTTCTAAACAAAGCGATAAAGTGAGCGTAATTTGTGAAAGAATATTTCAAAACTACAATGAACATGGAATTTTGTATTTAATTCGAGTTCGAAGTAATGATGAAAATTCTTCGTAGTTTTGTAAAAACGTAGAAAAACTAGTGTTTGAAATTTCGACATTTTCTTTGTTCCTTTTACCGAATGATTCATTAAATAGACGAAAATTCGGTATTATTTTGGTAGAATTGTTGTATCATTTTAACCATTTTTGTTGAAGTATTAAAGTTTTATAAAGCGAATAAATCAGTAATTTTTCAATTTTTTTATAAATTTTTTGTTCATTTTTACCCCATAATAATTCGTTTTAAAATTTCTATACCATATGAAGTGAGGTGAAAATGGATAAAAAAATCTGAAACCATAAAAACGTATTTTTTCAATTTCACTTAAATAAATTTGCCAAAATTTGCCAAAAATATAAATTAAAAAATTTTTTCTCGAAAATTTCAAAAATATCGCGCAATTTTTTCACGTGTTACCACGTAAAGTAATTTATAATCCAATTCGAGTAACATCATTTTCATTAACCTCACTTCTCGGTACGAATTTCGATGACATTTCGTCCTTGCTGTTATCTTCGCAGCGCAGTTTCTAGTACACGTGCGTTGATAAATGAATATTCGTCGATCCATCATATAATAAAGAATAATGAATGCACCGATAAGACTCGCTGACAACCCTTCACCTAAATTTCATTTTACGAAAATCACTGCAACATTTATCATCTCAAAATGTACCAATAAACGAATGATTTTCACAACACGACTGGAATTTCGGATTACTCTACTTATCTGGCTTTGTCGGACGATTGAACATCTCATTTACGTCTATGTTGCTCCGCGGGTCTCGACTAAATAACACGATACTTAATCCGCGACGCCGCATCCGAAAAGACTCCTGAAAAATAACAAACCGCGATTCGCCCAAGAATACGTCATTGTCGCCAACCACGCAACGAGTAAGTAAACGAGTCAATGGTCGGTGAATAATTCACGGTGGAAATGATCAAAAGAGATGTCAGTTATAAATGCATCACCATAACTCGTCACGTTTAGTACATTTTCACAGTACACGAGCAGCTCGGCTGATAGAAAATATTTTCGACAGGTTTAAAATAGTCTCTGGCAAAGGAGGCCGAGTTTCTGGAATAGCGTCAATTTCAGACGGCCGAAGACATGGAATATTAGCGTCAACGCATCACCCATGAACAATGCGCAGTGCTGCCAAAAGTAGTCATTTTTGAAATTTTAATTTTCGCGGTAATGATTTTTTGGTGATTTTCGGCCTGAATTTTGAATTCGTTTGTGGAAGAAGAAAAAAAAACGAGCCTATTTCAACACTAATAAAATTATTATTTTGACAAAAATTTCAAGTAAAATATACGTATTAGATTTGAAAAGGAAGTATTTCGGAAACTGTACCAAAAAATAGCAAAGAAAGGGTAATTACAGGTAATTTACCGAAAAACACGGGTAATTTCAGGTAATTTACTGAGAGATATGGGTAATTACAGGTAGTTTTCTGGCAAATCCGGGATATTTCAGATAACTACACGTTATTTACCAGTAATTACAAGAAAATACAAGTAATTTACAGGTAATTACAGTTGATTTACTAGTAAATACTGGTAATTTACTGGTGATTGCAAGTAACTTACCAGTAAACACTGGTAATTTGTTGGTAAAAACTAGTAGTTTACCAATAAATATAGGTAGTAGTAGGTAATTTACCGGTAAATACAGATAATTATAGGTAATTTACCGGTAAATCCAGGTAATCATAGGTAATTTACCAGTAAATACAGGTAATTATAGGTAATTTACCAGTCAACACAGGTAATTACAGGTAATTTACTGGTGATTGCAAGTAACTCACCAGTAAACACTGGTAATTTGTTGGTAAAAACTAGTAATTTACCAATAAATATTGGTAATTATAGGTAATTTACCAGTAAATACAGATAATTTACTAGTAAATATAGGTAATTACAGGTAATTTACTACTAATTACAGGTAATTACAGGTAATTTACTACTAATTACAGGTAATTATGGGTAATTTACCAATAAATGTAGGTAATTACAGGTAATTTACCAGTAAATACAGGTAATTCTGGTAATTACAGATAATAATTTACATTTAATACCATGAGTTGTAACGTGGTGATTTTTTTCAAGCTTTTCAAATGGACAAACGGTGCTTTTTTTCAATTTTCTTCCACCCAATCAACTTTCAACGCATAGACCCGACGACGATTTCGCAATAAAAAGACTAAGAATAATTACGTATCTTTCAAACTGCTGCTGCAAAAAATCCCATAAGTTGAAGAAATCGTCCATTACGGAAAAAAGTACTAAATTGCCTAACGAGCACCGAGTAATAAAAAGAATCTACGTATCAATTTAAATGTTGAGTAAAAAGCACTCCGATATTTCAAGTTGATCGTTGATTATCGAAGTTTATTCCAAACCTTATGCTGAGTGCGTTTTCTAAATGCACGTACTCTAATTTATCCTAGCGACTTTGCTGCCCGAGAGAGCGAGAGAGAGTGAACTTAGCAAAATGGAACTTTTAGCCAAACTTAAGAATTATTTCGAGTATAGAACGCGCTACGAATACGGCGAAAAAACGGCGTAGCTTTCGATAAAACGATATTCCTGAAATTACCTCGATTTTTTAAACGAAGAAAAAACTTGCAAATTTGAAACTTCGCCTATGTACGAAAAAGTCGGAATTTCACAAGGCGAATTTTTTATTGAAAATTTACGACATTCTACGTCGAAGGCATTGTTTATAAGAATATCTGATAATATACGTTTCACGGGCACATCTTGCATTTTCAATATTGAAAAATACCGTATTCTTACGGTTCGCCGTTCACTTCGCATACTTCGAGGAAACTTACATAACAAAACTTTCATTTGCGGATATTAAATCTAAACAAAGTACGTATATTTTTTACAACGAAGTATTACA
>QBDW01002716.1:0-26641 GCA_003261595.1 Maconellicoccus hirsutus | reverse complement strand
TTACCGAGATTTGCATTTTTTTTTTTCGTCGTACGCGAATTCAATCGTAATTGATTTAAATTAAGCGATAAATTAAATGTTAACGCGATCGAAATGAAATACGCGAGGAGTGTGCGTGAAATAGAGGCGAAGGCGGTTTTTACGGGTATTTGTAATTTTTAAGAACCACTAGAATTGTGATTTGAAGTCATCGAAGATGACAACGCGCTATATTAATATTGTAGATTAATTTATAATCGTTCGGAACGTATTAAAATTTTAATTGCGAAAATGAGAAAAAGAGAAAGAGAAGAACGAAGAGGTGTCGGGGGCTGGGATGGGTGAAATGCGAGAAAAATAACGATAAGCGTAGAGAAACAGAAAGACAGAGTGAAACAGAGATGGGTTGCTGAAGATGAACGAAGAGGAGGTGAGGTGGAGGGAAAAAATTCTCTATACGTATAATCGCTTATTATATATAGCGAGGACCAAGTTTCGCCATTAATATTCAGCTCGCGTGGAATCCGACGTAATTGCGTATTTTATATTATAAGGCCACAGTCGTAGCATGTAAGCGCGAGGTGATATGTACATTTATTTTGAAATGTACTCGAATGACCGTTATGGTGGAAAACGATATAAAGATTCGCGTAATGATATACGCGTCCCGTGCCGTGCGCTTGGCGCGTCCGCCCCACGAAGGATAGTGCCTCAGTCATCGTCGTGCCGCGTATCCAAGAGCTGGTCAAGGTGTAGCGGGCGTTCGGGCAAGAAAAGCATTAATAATGGTATTGGCGTCGAGTAACGGAGAGAGAGGGCGAAAAGAGAAGATTCTTACGTGCGCGTTTTTCTCTCCCTTTTGCCATTTTAATTTTTATTTGTTCGCGAAAGTTTTTAAAACAACGTTTCGGCTTTATGGTCTATTACGGCGCGGCGCGTTATATATGCGAAGCGAGCAGAGGCAGCGATAATGTAAAAGTAACGCCAATCAGAAGCTAATTTTCTGCACGAATATGTTGTTATTGCCCATTCGTGACTTTGCGCTTCATAAAAACTGCGTAACCTTCATCCGTGACTACGCTGGCGACATTTAAAATCTATACGCTATAAATTGGTGGCGTTGGCGCGCGGGCGGTAATTGTTTTATATAGTATTTTCTCCGTATTCTACATAAAAACAGGTGTTAGAGCGGTTGTTACTCGGTGTAATCTCGCCCGGCATTCCGAAAACCCAGATTCGTCCGTATAGTTTTTTTCACACTTCTCGCCGATCGAAAGCCAATTACCTAAATGGAGACTCGTTTGTAAAACCTTTACGACTCTGTCGACCGACTTCGCATACATTGTCCTCGGCGAATATTCGCGTCCGTACTATCATGTTGAAGATTCTATCCGCAAGATTTACATATTATCGAGTCAAATGTGTAAGCAGCACGGCAATATATTACGATATAGAAAAACGTTCATGCACGACCTACGCTAGTGCCCGAAAAAATAACGCGCGGTGTGGATCCGGCGATGAAAAAGATTTAATCGAGTATCGGCTACACCGCGCCGTATCTTCGGTGTCGTAATCCAATTTAAATAAGCGTTGTGGTACGTAAATGAGCGCTGGAGACGATATGTGACAGATATGAAATGCCACCGTCGCCGTTCTTGCCTCCGATGGCTGGATTTTCCTCGTGAAGAGCTGGTTATCTGGTTGAGTTGGCTTAGGCAAAGTATTGCATGCGGCTGTCTGAGCTCCACGGTGGATGTTTTCGACAATGAATGATGTATATATATTATATTATATATTTATAATAATATATACTTATTATTATACAGTGTGTCTCAGAAGTCCTGCACGGTACCTTTTATTTTTGATCGGGGGATGATAGCGAAAAAAATCCACCGGTTTTATACTTCTCATGTGAGGCGCATTCTACGAGGGGGTCAACAATTTTTGGACTACATACAGGGTGTCCCACAGACCACAAAACGTGTTTTTTCTCGAGAAATTTAAATGTAAAGGGTACGTTATTATGTTGGAATCGAACACTACGCCCCAGTGTGGTGATGATGAAAAAAAAATTTTTGCAATCGGTTCAGTGGTTCTCAACCACGACTAGAAGAAATTTGTATCTTTGATGTTATTGCAACTTTGCTTTCGAGCATTACCTGTGAAATATCAAACCGATTACAAAAATGAATGAGACAAAAAATCAATATTTTTTGATGCTCTACAACTTTTGTTTGAAACGTTTTTCTCTATCTCTTATTTGCTGGGGTCATCGGTTTTCCATGACTACACGTTTTCATCACGATTTTGACAAGAATATCGGCTGCCAGCAGCGAGATATCGAACCGGTTGCAAAAATGATTCTACAAAATTGAACCATTTTTGACGCTCTACAACTTTTGTTTGAAAAAATTTTTTCATATCTCTTTTTTCCAAGGAGTTATTGATAACCGATTGAGAACCGCTGAACCAGTTGCAAAAATTTTTTTTTATCATCATCACACTGGGGCGTACTGTTCGATTCCAACTTAATAACGTACCCTTTACATTTAAATTTCTCGAGAAAAAACACGTTTTGTGGTCTGTGGGACACACCCTGTATGTAGTCCAAAAATTTTTGACCCTCTCGTAGAATGCGCCTCACATGAGATGTATAAAACCGGTGGATTTTTTTCGCTATCACCCCCCGATCAAAAATAAAAGGTACCGTGCAGGACTTCTGAGACACACTGTATATACATTATTATTATAAATATATGCAAAATGCCTCCGAAATTATTGTCAGTGCCTGCGAAACTACTTGGAAACGGTTTGTTATTCAGTAGCACGAAATAAAACGCGCTTTTCCTGTGGATTTCATTTCGTTTAAAAATTGCTCAAACAAAAAGTTTAGCTTGAGTTATGTCAAATTATCAAACAACTTATTTGAAGCACAAGCACATTTTTCTAAAACTTCTCTTCCTGAAGCAAATCTACAATTTTTTTTCGTGAACCTTTAAATTTTCAAATTTTAATTCTATGGAAGTGAAATTTGATGATTTACTCCGCGGTAAGAGTTTTAAGGAGAAAACACTTCAAATAAAAATTATTTTGAAAAATTACTACTACAGTCGCAAACTATAAGTGAACTGCAATTCGTGAAAGAAGCATGAATTTTGGTAGATGAATATTGATACAAAAACAAAATTTTGTGAGACAGGGAGGCATTTTTCTGCCCCCCCCCCGCCTCCCACGTGAGGCTAAAAATATTGAGATTTCATCGGTATAACAATTTTCCAGCCAGCTTCAAAAATTCATAGTCCCACAGGGGAAGCAAGTGTGGATCAAGAATACCTCCCGGTCTCAAAAATTTAATTCTTGTGTCTATATTCATCATATTAAAATTCATGCTTCTTTCACAAATCGCAGTTTTCTTCAAAAAATTACAGTTTGTGACTGAACTATATGGGGGGATGAACTTTTGAAAAACAAAGGCTCTAACTAAAAGAAGCCTTTGCTATATTCATTTATTATTGTCTCGGTTGACGAACCAGCCATAAAATTTCATTTTATATTGGAATCGAGCGGATTTACTAATGCTTCGGGCCTGTTGTTTGTCTTGCGTGCACTACCATCATGTTATCGATTAATGTCATGAAAAAACATGCACAATATGATTTTTCAACGAATCCAAATTATAAAAAAATTGTTCTCTCGATGAGCTTCCATTGTGTCGTTGAATCAAAATAGCGCAATAGTATCGCCCCATGGATCGATTAAAGCTAGAAAATCCGTCTAAAAGAGCAACAATTACAAACGCGCGTTCGCCCAACAACAGGTTATATTGGGACATTTTCAAAGAACTAGATTAAGTGGAGAGATAATTTTTGAGATTCTTGTCCGTTGATATAATATATGGTAGTCGAAGATTCACGAATATCTTGGCTGCATGCGCGTAGAAAACTGGTGTTATTTGTAAATAATAACCATAATAATGGTATAATAACGAGCCCGAAATTCGAAGACGGAGATTTATACGCGAGGAAAATTTTCCACAACGAGAGGACATTAATTTTGGAACTTTGATTGGAAATTTAATACGCCACTTTGATTTTCTTTTCGGACGAACCGGTTAAATTACATTTCGTTAATAGTAAACCAATTACTATTTAGTGGATGAAATTATTCGTCAAATTGAGACTCATTTTCGAGCTTCTTACGAGAAATCTGAGGTTTTTTTTTGGTTTAAACCCGCTAAATGTTATCGAGAATTTAAATCTACGAATCGTGAAACGATTTACACACGTTTAAACGGACGCCATCGACGAATCGATGATCATAGAGGTTCACTTTGTATACGAGCCGGTGCAATTTCATCTCTTGCAACGGATTTCTCTCAAAAAAAAACTCGAGTTTTTTAATGAACGCTATAAAACGTTTTTAAGTACTCGACGAGTGTACTTTTCAGTCGGTTTAGCTACTATGTCTGTATTGAGCGCGTATAATTTCGTGAAACGGAAAACATTTATGAAATGTTGCATCGAAAGAAGAGAGAAACATCGTAAAAGTGTTTAATTTATTGTAAATACGGTGTATTTCGTCTTCCTCGGCGCCCGCGTCTTCTCGACTTCTTCAAACGAATTATAGACTTGGTACCTATACACGATTTTATTGTGATATTTTCTTCGTTTAAATGATCCGGCAGCGATTGAGAATTGATAAGGGGATTTTTAAGGTGTAAATACTGGGTATGTACGATTTTATGAATATCTCGATACGTGCCACCGGTGTTGGAAAGTACCAGGGGAAAAGGTTTACGATGGCCGTAAGGTATGCTTGTCGAGTTGAGTTTATGGTCGTTCGAAGAATCTCAGGTTCAATAAGACGAGGAGTTTTGCGGAGTGTGAAATGCTAGAGTGAAATATTTTTCGCATGATTCATTTTCCCTCTCGACTCATCGAGCTCTTACTCCATCGAATGGACGTAGCTGTGGATACGAAAAATGCCCGAATTATCTCGACGTTAATTAAATACCCTGTTTCTAGGCACCTTGAAATGGTTGAGATATTTCTGGCGGGCAGATGTAAGACGACAGATTAAAGCGTAATTACCATCGAAGAAATTGCAAATTAGCGCGAGAACGACTATTGAAAGCCGATCTATTGGCACTGTTTATGGTCCATATGAATGCTGATGGTTTTTTACTCATCGATACGCCGCCGGTCATGGACTGGGATGAATAAAAAAAAAGCTACGCTACGTGTAAACGTAGAACGACGTTATTAATTAAACACGAGCTCGTAATAAAGCGAAAATTAAAACGATATTTTCATACAAAACGCATTACGTATTTCGGAAATAGATACGGAGATAGCGGAGATTAACATTATAGAAGAGAAAATCGCAGTTTGGTCGTTGGGTTTGTAACGGCGGCGGCGACAAGTACGCGAATGAAAGAGAAAAGGGGCGATGGTAGAAAAACGACAACAGCAACGAAAATTGATGCGTTTTGAAGATAGCGTACAAATGCTTTTAAGCGCGATTGTAATCTAAACACGCGATCAAAAATCATTAGCAGCCGGAGGCGACACGGATGCGAAAAAGTCAACGACGCTCGGCACGAACGAACGTTACGCACAAGTCGACGCTGCGGTGTAGATCGAACGGTAGCGTGTTTTGTGGCGGATAGTTTTCGTAATACGCGATGGTGACGCTGCGTCAGCGACTTTTCCCGGCCAAAAGCCTACAAAGGTGCGCGAAATATTTGAAGGAGTTCACCGAGACGACGACCTTACACGGTATTAGATATTTGTCAATGTGTCATTTGCATTTTGCTGAAATGTTAGTATCGACGAGAATGGCCGATTGCAAATGTATCGCGAACGAGTATTTTTCTATGTGTGTTGGTACTAAAGCGTCGCAAGCTGACGGAATCAACTTGGACAATTAGAAAAGATGGATGATTTTTAAATGGCTAACGCGTTGCGGCGTTGACCGGTGTAAGCGTATCAATCAAAACGCCTTGCAGATTGTGTCACGTTGCTTCAAGATGACAAACAAATTGACTTTGTGCTACACGTCTGTGTATGCGTGATTATGTTCACTATACGTTGTACGATGTGTGCTCAGGTTCAACAAACATAGAAAAGTATTGCTACGCGACATTTGATCGGCTTCGCCAATGAAAGGCGTTCGAACCACGAGCGACATGTTATGTATGGATTTGCATTTGATTTTCTTAACAGATTATTATGGCTGGGTGTATTCGTATTATCGGTTTACGGCGCTTCGACAATGATTGCGAACAGTTGGCAAAGATATAACGCTAATCCAACCGTCATTGCTATACAGAAAAATTACAGAGAATGGAATATCACGTTTCCAGCGGCTACATTTTGCTTTTTAGACAACGTCGATGAAAATTTAGCTAAAGATTTTATTAATAGGTGAGTCGTAGCGGGCGTCAAGACCAGTCATTTTTCTCACGCGTATGACGCTGCGGCAGTAACCACGACGCAGATTGTAGCTTCGAGGGAGATGAGCATAACGCGTAGAGTTCCGGTTATAGAAATCAATTTTCTACACGTTACCGTGATCTCTCGCCTCTGTTTTGTATTCATTAACCAGCGCTGCGAGCTCGACCGTGATTGGTTTGCAATGACAAGTATGGCGCGAGATCGAGTATACTGGATGGGTGGAAATCTAGAAATATCTTGGTTAAGGTTCATCTAGCTTTCTGTCTCCGAGTCGAACAACTTTATCGTACGAGTATTAAATTGTTCGGCGTCGGCGTTCCCACATGACGAGTGCTGCGTGAAATATCACGAATGCTTTGGCGTTTGGGTCAGTATCGTTATTAATGCGTATCCCCAAAGATCAACTTGTTGATTGGTTACGCCAGCTGATCTGGTAAATTGGATTTCGGCCGCAGAAATTATTTCCTATTCATTCACGAAATTATCCCATTTACAATTGTTGATGTATCGCGCTACGCGGGCTACTTTGTATTGAAAGTTTCAACGTTGGGTAAAATTGAGCCTATTAATCAATCCAATTCGATAAACGTTTAAATATAGCACGAATGTTGAAGTTTTCCATCTTTAAGATAATTCATAATTTCGTAGAACATGGGGCATCGTAGCTATAGAGCAAGACTACGATGATCAATCATTCGACGAACCCGAAGAAATCAATGTCGAGTCCGATGCATCCAATGTAACCACTGATGTGGTTGAAATCAGCAACGAAACGGCTCTCATTGAAGAAACCAACCAAAAGTTTAAATATTATTCCACCTTTTTGAAAAATTTAGCCAATATGACGTACGAAAATTTGGAAGTTTTTCACCAATACGTGGACGACGACACGGTGAATCATCTAGATATCGAGAAAACCATAATGAAGGTAATCACCGAAGATCGCGTTAGTCTATGTAGCGAAAAATATCTTCCATCGAGATGTACTTTTGCAGGTGATACGACAAATTAATCAAAAATCAACCTTTTTCAATAAAGAATTCAACGATCGCGAATTCTTACAGACGCTCACTGAAATAGGAGTGTGTTATACTCATGGTGGTGTTTTGTCCGATCATATTACCGTTTCGTATGTGTGATTTTTCTTCGTACAAATTAACGAGCCAAGTTCTATCGTAAGCATTTTTCATTGTAGGGGTATTCCTCATAGTAGACCACATTTTCAAGTGCCTACTTGTAATTTCTTGAATACGTTGTGTTATGCGAGAACCGAAGGAATTCCAAGTGATGTGAGGGTAAGTTAGTTGACTTCCTCGCTGAACTGAATTTCACAGTGATACCAACAAAACAACGGATTTCGAGGATCAGCGAAACGAAATTTGCATTTGGGTAGAAACTGTTTTTGAAAAACTCAAAATTTGCAAAATCTATTATGAACAATCGAAATTTGAAAATTTCAGGGTGTTTCTTTAATTTTTAATCATTTTCGTTTCGTTAATAACGAAAGATACCTAAACTAAGCCATCATTATCACAGTGGAGTGAATTTTATTGTTTTTAAACAGTATTACGTGCATTCGCCGGATGAAATTCCAGACATATCGAGCCCTTTTTTCGGTGTTTCCGGCCGCATGGATCGAGACACTTCGTTTACGGTTCTGGAAACCAGAGTTTCCAAGGAGATAAAGCAACTGAACCCGTTTCAAAGGCAGTGTCGTTTCATGTATGAGCCAAATGTGCAACACATGAAAGTATACAGTTTCAATTTATGCCGAATGCAATGCCGAAAAGAAATGGCGCACGAGTTATGCGGCTGCGCTCCTTATTTCTATCAAAAAGAGTGTAAGCAACTATGCGCTAGTTTATCGTGACGCTGCACCCTCTTCGTCATAATGTCCATATTTACGGGACAGTCGTAGGCAACTTTGTTAACATGTACAAGCGCTGGTTTCATATGTTGGTTATGTAGGTGGTGTTGTTTTAACGCCTGAGTACAATTTGGTGGATATTTTCAGACGGAATTCCGGTGTGCGATATTAAAGGGTTGGCTTGCTTGGCCAAACATTCGGAAATGTTGATCACATTACGAACGAGTAACGGCCAAAAAATTAAATGCGATTGTTTGCCTCAGTGCGTCGATAATAAGTACTTCGTCGATCGTGAAGTGGTTCGGCAATGGTACGGAATGCGGCATTTGAGAATTTAAATAAATCCTGCCGTTTGCATCGTTACAAAATTTTCGCAGGTCGTTTCCGGTACCGTATGATATACGTTTTCGTTGGGCTATCGAGAAATTCAGTCGGATACGCTTGAGGCGAGATGTCATCTTTAGTTTCAACGATCTCGTTGGTAATATCTTTCGAGGTTTTCTTTTCCACATCGATTAATCGATTAATCATAATTCGGCTTTTCATTTTAGTATCATTCGGCGGCACGGCAGCGTTCTTTTTGGGTTGCAGCGTGCTTTCGTTTGTGGAAATTTTGTACTTTTTCACCTTACGATTAATTTGGTTCGTGTCGTCGCGCGCTCCCGAGAAGAATAAATCTGGATGATGAGCGATTCTACTCAAATAAATTACCCATTCGTATTTCGTAAGAGTTTGAAAAATAAAAACGAAGGGCGGCCGCGAGACGTTGTAGATTTAACATTACAATAGAACTTATTACGTTGTCGTCTTCATTACAGTAGTCGAACGCGTGAAAATTAAGCGTTGGCTTTGTTTCTCATTTTTAAGGTTTTTTTCTCATTCGTATTCTTACCGCTCAATTAAACAGATTAACCGTGTGTGCGTTTATGCCATCGAAGAATGCCGAATGACCGAAGTATGTAGGTATTCGGCAGGCATTGAAAAGTCGCGCGGTATTTTGCATACTTTAATAATAACGTATTTGCAATCATATTTCATCAATTGTCGCCGTTCAAGTGCATTTTTTATGCTCGAACGATGTATTTTTAATGAACGATTTAGCGTCGAGATGCCATAATTTGGGTATTTTTACGCGTTCGTTGGCGCAAAACTCATCACATTGGAGTGTTATTAAATTGCATTACTCGCCAAATGCTTCGACGATTTTTGGTGTTTGTAGAATAACGTTGAAGTCGTCTTGACCCTAATTTAATGCGCAGTTTCAAAGGTTATAATTCCCACAAAAATACTCCTCATTTTATTTTTAACAACTTTTTGTTTCAGAAATTTTTTCTTGATTCGCCCCAAGCCTCACAAAAACGCCTTAACATGAGTACCCCATATAAATTGTGATTGGCCATTTTCAAACATGCCATGAAATTTTAAATTAGACAGAATATGAGGTTTTCATATGAAGGGGGAGGGGGGTTCTTAGAATCGGCTCCCTATCGATATGTCTTGCATTCTCTTTATATCAAACTGATACTCTGATAAGTCCACGAATTATTCGTTATGGAGAGAAAATTTTTGCGAAAATCGCAAATGGCGGATTTACTGCGCGAATTAACCGACTGAATTCTGATACGGTTTGCTTGATTACATCTCGTTAAAAACCTTCTGTGCTTTTGTATAATTACTTAATTTTTTGCCATGAAGAACGCCTTCCTCGTGGCCTATAATTTAACGTGTTTTCGTGCCGACTAAGTCATCGCATCGTTTAATAAAGTTTGTGAAATGCGATCGAGCTGTAAAATTGGAAGTTTTTTGTGCCTTTTTCACATTGACGGCGTTTTTATCTAAATTAAGGACGTGATAACGTGGTTCGAAAGCCAGAATAATAATCATATTTATTATGCTCGGCGGTTTTTAATTAAATCAAAAAATACATGGAACGTGAAAAATCTAATATGTAAAACAGAAGCGAGAGGTGAAATATATGTTTAAGTAATCCCCACCACGAAATATTTTAACAGTCGATTGTGCTATTTGCTATTGAAAGAAACTACTGTACGCGATACATCGTGTATTATTTTGTGTGGCGCAATATGTCGGCTATTACTTAATCGAAAATATTTTCCAGTTTGTATTTCGTAATTAATTATTAATTTTTTCAACGATTTTAAAATATTAGCGTTGATTTAATTTCGTTTTAATCGCTTTATTTTTATTAATCGCGCAAATCATGTCGACGAAGAACGAAAATCTTCCCGAAGAAAATGCAGGTCGTCGAATGAATAATTTTTGTTAAACCTACATACTTAGTTGTTTAATTATTAATAAAAATACGTTTCCGAATACAGAAAAGGCCAAAAAATATATCCCTCAAAGGTACATATTCGGGTTTTTGGGTTTCGTAGCACTGAGTAACGCGTACGTGCAAAGGTTCTCGTTGAGTTTGACCATCACAGAGATGACTAGTTCGTTGCATCGAGACATGACACCGACAAACGACGAGGATTGTCCAGTAGCAGTTATAATCAGAAATCAAACCCATCATAAGGTAAATAAATATAGTCGACGCGTTGGCGATAATTAAAAATTACGAGAGAACGTGTATTCGCGCGAGCGTGCTCTCTGACCGTGGTAAAATGGTAATTATTTTACGCTTCGTGCTTGAAAAAAATTCATATTGTTTTGTTCGGCGTTGTAAATTTGTTTTTAGCAATCGTACGAATTTAGCTGGGACGAGAAAACTCAAGGTATTATTTTGAGCTCGGTGTTTTGGGGATATGTTGCGGGACAGTTGCCCGGTGGTATGATTGCCGATAGATATGGAGGCAAGCATACCTTGGGCTTTGGGATGCTGTTTTCCGTGCTGTGTAATATCTGTTCGCCGTTTGTAGTACGGAAAAGTGGAGCTGTTGGATTGATTGTGTTGAGGTTTTTCATGGGGCTAGGTCAAGTAAGTAGACGTCCAGATCAAGGATAATGGTACAAGGTGATAAGTATTCGATGTGGTTTCGTAGGGACCGTTGTATCCTTCGTTGAACGTGATTTTATCGCATTGGGCGCCGTTTCACGAAAGAGGACGTCTAGGAGCGTTGGTATTCGCGGGTGAATATCTAAATGTTTTTCTATCGTGTACTCGAAAGGTTGAGTACTTAAAGTTATTTTAACGACTAGGCGCTCAAGTAGGCAACGTTATATCGATGGCGGTCACAGGAATTATAATACAGCGATTAAGTTGGCCTTATGTGTTTTATATTTACGGATTTATCGGCATTTTGTGGTATATCATCTGGTTGGCGTTTGTTTCGGATAAACCGTCTGATCATCGGTTCATCACGGAACACGAGAAGAAGTATTTAGAAGAAAACGTCACCGATATAATGGACGAAAGAAAAGTATGCCTTTCACATGCCTTTTTCCATATTTTGCCAGTCTTGTGATTCATTTCCACCGCGTAGAATCTACCGAGCACTCCTTGGAAGAAAATTCTGTCGTCAGGTCCTGTATGGGGCGTTGTTATAGCGCAGATTGGTCACGATTGGGGGCTATTTACCATTATTACCGATTTACCCAAGTATATGAAGAGTGTTTTACACCTTTCTGTAGCGGAGGTAAGCTACGGCCTTGTAGAATGCTTCTGAAGATGCTGAGAATCAGAGTGAGAAAAATTGTATTTGACAAAATTGCATTTCAGAATGGAATGCTGTCTGCTCTTCCGTATTTGAATATGTGGATCTGCGCGTTGTTCTCTGGTTACATTTGCGATTGGTTGATCGAAAAGAAAGGCTTTGGGGTTACAATTGTGCGGAAAATACTTGTCACCACTGGTTAGTACGTGTAATAAACGTAAAAGTTTCTTTGAATTTAAGATTAGTCATTAGCGGTGCTAGATCTTATCAGTTTTTTGTTTCTTGGAGTTCATCTAATATGAAGCCTTCTAAAAGAACATCAAGTTTCAAAGTTTTCTTAAAAGTGGTTTATTTCACGTCCACTGTTTTGCGATAACAATTCCGAATCACGGACGATGACGAATTGACACAGTGTACGAGGATAAACATGGCTATTTTTATGATTAATTTTGATTTCACATCTATAGAGATTGTTCCGTTAGTAAGTAGGTACTTACCTATGATGTGAATGGTACATATAAAAAACGAGTGGATTAAGAAGGCGATAATTGATGTAAATTAATCGAACGTTATCGTCTTCGTTACTGACTGGGAGGAGGAAGTGGAAGGAGGAAAAGTTGCAAGGCGATTTCACATTTCACCTATCCGATAAATTGACTAATATTGCGGTTGTAACGGACAAAGATTCGATTATACGATTCGATTGTTTTATACGTGTTAGAACAGCAGCAACAGGACCAGCTTTAGGAATAATCGCGGCCAGTTATTCGTATTGTAATCGTGTTGCGGTAATTACATCGTTTACCGTCGGTATGGGCCTAATGGGTGCATTTGTACCGAGTCTGAAAGTCAATCCGTTGGATTTAAGTCCAAATTTTGCTGGAAGCTTGATGGCACTAGTTGGCGGCATCGGAGCGATCTCTGGTATATTTGCGCCATACGTCGCCGGAGTGTTAATTACTGACGTAAATATCGTTCGGGAAATGTACCGGTACAAAGATCAAATACGACGATAAGTAATTGTTATATCATACAGGGAACGTTGGTTGAATGGAGGAATGTATTTTGGATCGCGTTTTATATACTGATAGTCACTAATATAGCGTATTTCATCCTTGGATCCGGCGAAGTGCAGCCTTGGAACGAGGTATCGTCCGAATGCGATCAAACCGCCGAAGATTCTAGAAGAAATACCATACATGAAATCTCCATTCAAGAAGGTCCCGATAAAGCTCAACTTCGTAGAAAGATGAGCTTTATTAATGGTATTCCCGTCGATCCTAGTCGCAAACGTAGCGTTTTCATAGAAAGACCGCTCATCCTGTAGTAATATTTTAAGGGGACAATTTTGTTATTTTTATGAAGATCGTAATATTTTAGTTGTCACATTGTACAATATGTTGATCAAATGAATAACTAAAAAAGACAAAAACAATTTATTTTTACTAATGGTTAACATGATAATGAAGAAATAATCACAAAATTTTTCAATACAGGCAATGAAGAGCTGTAAATATTGTAAATTATTTCGAAAAAATCAACATCCAAATAAATAACGTGTAGTATACAAGATAATGTGCTAAATAATTAAAATATCAACATAATAATGATACATTAACTCGTAAATAAATAAATAAAAATAAATAAGTTCAATTTTTTCCAACGGCAGTAAGATAATATTTATCACAATCGTATAAGGTAATGATGGTAGAAATTGTAAATGGTACAGATTATAGAAGATAACGTGATTTGAAGAAGAAAAAAATTCTTATTACACGATACGATATTTCATAAAACGAAAAATAACACTTTTTGACGAACTTCAAATTGAATAAAGTAACGAGAAAATGTATTTGTTACAATACAAACTTTGTTCGCAAGGAAAGATTCTACGAACGGCAGATTAGGATGAAAAATTACGTGTATATTTTCGTTGATTAAATGATGTTGAAAGAGAAAAAGGTATGAACTTGGAGAAGTTATGTTTATGGATACAAGTGGAAGAATCAAAGTAATACTTATTCATCAGGTACATCGGATAAATTCAACATGGCTAATCTAGTTTCTAAATCTTCGTTTATGCGAGATCGAACCGCGGTGCGAATGCCCGAAATTCCCTTTTTAGGTATATTGCAGAGATCCCTTTTGATACGTCTGGACTTCAAGACGTTTTGTTTCTGACGCTGTTCCATTTCACTGAAATCGATAATGTATATTTTCCCCGCTATTGACACCTCACATACGGAGATTCCTTGTTTATATGATAATTCGATATCTCGACTAGTGCGTTCATCATATTGCCACCAACCTGCAAAATTTCATCAACTTCAAAACTTGAAAAATCAAATTTTCGGTGAATAGCTGAATCTACGGTATATTAGTTTGGTTGTTTTTCTACATCTCTTCGGTAGAACATATTATCGGAGTACAGAGGGGATGAAATCTACGTATTAGAAGTGAACTGTGAATTAGAAATAAAATATAAAATGATTTCATATCAAAATTCGATATTTTCACGTCAATTCGGAAATCCCCCACAGTGGAATCCTATCCCTTTTGCCCTAAGGTTGCAAAATTATAAGATACTTGATTCAAAATTTACGATTTCGAATGATTAAATGTTAAAAATGTTGACGTAGTTTGCGCATTACAGCAATGCCGAACACTACAAAATCGATAATTGAGCAATTTTTTAAATGCCTTAAATAATATTTTTGTAATTTCGTTAATGTTGCAGATTATATGTGTAATAAGCGCATTCTGTCATGTACTTCGTTGGAGAACTCAAGAAATTGCTGCAAATTAAAAACCACGCGGAAAGTCAAGTATATTAAACTTTTAAATAATTAATACACATATTAGTTAAACATAACATCTAAATAAATAATACAAAAATTCACAAGCTGTAAAAGAAGTGTAGCAAATAGCAAACCACATACTAAGTACCCGTATTGCACAAATGTACGTGATCACTGTAATGAACACAATTCCTCTTGTCACAATTTTACGAATAAATCACAATATTGAAGAAAAATAATCATAAGGGAGTAATTTGGTAATATGAATAATTTTCGTGAAATACTACACGTAGATGAAAAGTTTTAAAAAAAAGTATCATTTGATTCCAGCGATTCCTTTTTTTTGAGTATCTTTAACGCTACTTCGTTTTATTCTACGACGTCTAATGGGATTATTTTTTTGATATTGATGATTATCATTTAAATCGATGACGTATAATTCTCCACAAATTACGACTTCGATAATTTTCCCTTCTGTTTTATAAGCGTTTTCAATTTCTTCGGAAATTCTTCTTTCATACTGCCACCAACCTCCTACACGGGGTAAACATAGAGTTGCGTAAATTAACAGGCCAAAAACAAAGTGATGCGAATGTGGTGTGCTATTTCACTTCGGCGTTCATCCAGGTTGACCTAAAGCAAATACTACGTACCATTTCGACCTTCGTAAAACCATTGATGACCGTCTTCGAATCCTTGTTCGGTTACGTTGTCTATCGGATGTAATAGGGTAGGATTTTCCAACAATTCTGTTGGGAATTCTTGACGACACATTGCACAAGTTTTAGTCGTACGTCCGAGACCTTTTATACATAGGTAACAAAATACATGACCGCAGGGTAGAACTGTAGGATATACGCATTGCTGTAAGCAAACGGCACAATCGATTGTATCACTACTGGCGGTGGTATACACTGAAAATAATTAAGAAAATGTTTAATTACAATCAAAACATACATAGATAATATATAGGTCAAGTGTGTTACCTTTCGCAGAAGATTTTTCAGCCATTTCAATTACTTTTTGAATCAATCGCGTATCAGTTTCTATTTCGTATTTGATTCATATTGGTCGAAAGAATGTTTTGGATTGTTGGATTTCCAAAAAAACAATATTACAATAACTATTATGATTAAGCGTAGAATTTTCAAATTTGCAACTGCGAATTTCAACTTGACAAAAGAAAAAAAAAATAATGTAAACACGACGAAGTACCTAAATGTAGGCCTGGTGAAAAGTTGACTACCAAACGCACGTTTCACTGTTTTGTTTTTTTTCCGCTAGAGTACGTGATGTACGGATTTTCCTAAAATTTATTTTGTTGCTTATTTACGTAAATGTGAAATGCCAATGAGGAAAATTTTATTTGAATTTTAGATTAATGTTTGTATTTTACAACTAAAGTAATCGAAATATTAAGAAATTCGTGCTAATATTTGTTTAACAGTTGAAAATACGAAGAAGAGTATATTCAAGAATATATTAATGTCAGGAATAATTATCGCAATGGTTTCGAACGCTTGACACGTCAGATTTTTCACCACCGCAACTTCGATTTGGATGCCTCGCCAAGTTCATCACCCTGGTACTTCCAACCGCTGGTAATGGTTTCTTTGTTTCAAATAATATCGTATTTCTGTTTTTAAATGTAAAATATTTCACTATATTTGAGAAAATATTCATTCATGGTGATTAATTATCAACACTGGTGGCCTACAAGGCGTAAGTGTTTAGGATCGTCTCTTCGAAGAGAGGTATGTTTACATTGACGGCGCATCTATGTTCAGCGGAGTGTCGTGAAATTTTTCCAGAAATGCACGTTCAAGAGAGAATTTAAATTTATTGCGCTTTTGTATCACTTTTTATTTGCATATCAGAAGTATGAATTTTATATAATATCGCATCAGTTTGCGGTGTTTGTTTACATTTTACGAGTGTACTGCTATTGTGTATGATCGTTTCGGCAAAGTCGCCGTTGTATTCCGAATTATTTGAAAACATTTAAGGTTTTAAGGGAATTTAGTCCAATTGTCATTTTGTATTGTTCTATTGTTCATTTCAGAACGTTTAGTTGTGAAAAGGACAATTATTCATTTTACCGCCGAAATGAATGACAGGAACAAAGAATACTAATTCACGCAGGTGATCAATTAGTTGCATATTTTTGTTATTGCAGGAGTTAGCGGTGATGTGATGAAATGATTTTTTATTGTCGTATATCAAGATGTAAATTGTGGTTTTGAAGTATTTCAGGAGGGTGGAAAAAAGAGGAATGTATTGAAAAACGGTTGGTTTCATTAATTTCAATAATAGAGATCAGTTGATTGAACGGTTGACACGAATAATGGATGATGAAAAGAAGCGTGAATCTTCATTTTTTTTACGTTGTGTTGTAGAAAAAGACGATTTATAAATTATTTTGCCGTATAGACAAGGTAGCAAGATAATATTAGTAATTCGATTATTCCCCGTTCCTTTGTTATCGCGACGAATTCTAGTCATCAAATAACAGTGGTTTTTGCAAATGAGTCATTCTCGTCGGTAGATGAATTACCTAGATAATATGTCGGGTCATGCTTGTTTTGATGTGTGTACAAATACAAGTGGAATAATTTTACGCGAATAAAAATTGCAAATTAATGGCGTATAAGCGATGTTGCCATGTATGAAATGGTCAAGCTTTAAAACCGGATTTTTTTCGAATTTCGTCCCACGTATGATTATCAATCGCGAAGTTTTCCGGCTTTATTTTAAGGAAAACGTTAGTTTATCGTCGTGGAAAGTGGAAAATAATTTAAAGAAAAGGAAACCGAAGTGTTACGCGTATTAATTGATCATGTGAGACGCAACGTACGATGCCGATGCGAGATGAATTTCACTGTTGATTTTATTCGCGATTCGATTTTCTTTTTCGTTTTCATTGGCCCTAAATGAAAACTTGGCAACGATGTTTCTACCACATCTAGTCTTCTTTTAAATCTCGCGGTTCATTTTTCGTCAAGTGCAGAAGCGGCGTGCAATTTAAATTGAGATAACAATTTAAACTTGAGTAAAGAAAATAGATTTCAGACTGTTGGAGGCGAGAAATGAGGATGAAAAGGGTAAAGGAGATGTGACGGAAGAACGAAGAGATACGTCGTGGTCGTCTCTATTTTAAAAACTTTATTACGCATCTCGTGGAAAATAGAAAAAAATACGTGTACGACGCCGACGTAGAGAAGAGGCGAAGGAGAAGAGATACGCAACAACGTTGTTATAAACTATTACGATTGGTGAAAATGTAAATGTCGGTGTATGTAAACAAACTCGTACACAGAAACACATAGACGTATCGGTGAGTTTGTAAGCGCTTTGCGACGGTTTCGCCTGGTACGCGCTGGTTACGTGTTTCTCGACGACGACGGACATCGATCAGTTTCGTTCGAGAACCTGTTCGCAGCTGTTGGCTGGTTCGAAGGTGCGCGCGAGTTTGTACGCAGTGGTGTTCGTGTCGGTGTTTTTCAATTCTTCGTCTTGGTTTTTCCACCCCGCATTCTTCGCGAAAAAGTTTCAAAAACAGGCTTTCAAAGTTTCGGTGTGTTTTTCGACGTTGAAGCGATTTGATTTTATTTATTGAGCTAAGATCGATGTGGTGCGCAGGTTCGGTTTACGTGTAGTGCGCGATAAAATTTACCGGAGATTTATACAAGCGGTGTTTTTTCGAAGTAAGTTTATTCGAGCGTATTTTTGTGATAAGGACGAATGAGGAATGAGGTTCGCTGAAAGCTTGGGTATCTTATGGCTAGATACGTTATGTTACTCCATTCTAACACAGCCAATTCCATGAATATAATTTTGAAGGGAAATGTTTTATTTATTGATATTTACATAAAGGGTTGAAGCAATGTGAGTCTCAATACAACAGGTATTGTTGAGGTGACAGCGACGACGACGATGGAAATGTCGATTCGACGAGTTTACCAACTGATTGACTTTGAAAATACACGACTCTAATAATCGTCGATTTAACGTTTGACCTAAATTTTTTTTTATGGTCGTGTTTTGTTCGATTACGGTATTGTATGTAATCGAACGCGTCATTAGAGTGATGGATATTGTGTGGTGGACGTGTCTGATGGAGGCGTGAAAGGGTTAACAATGGAGAGGTTAAGGAAGAGGTATTGTTAAGCTTGTACTGGCTCCCAATGGTGTTCCATGATGGAATTATGTTTGATTCTTTCAAATATCTGGCTGGTGGTAACTCCAACTACATTACGAACATTGGTTTTACTCCTAATTCTTCAAACATCCCATTTGGCATTATTTCACGGGGATGTCGAGTCTCATCATTTTTTGTATTGGTTTGTTGGTCTACCAAAGATGACTGTTGTAGTTGAATTGCACGAAGCCCGAGGACCTCTACTTTTTTCATTAAAAATGTTAAAACTGAAAGTATATGCTCTCATCAAAAACGCTTATTAAAGTATACATATGCGCTGTCGGTGCGAATACATGTTCTGCGAAACTAATGGAAGAAGGAAACCTCAACAGTAGATTTCATGGCTGGCTCCAGCATCCACTCAGACATCCTAGCATGAAAAATTAATCAAATTGGAAGGCTGAACTGACAACGCCTCAGGACCACACGATTTTAGGAGTGGCATCGCCTAGATAGTCGAATTATGATTGGCGAATTACTCAAAATGTCGCAGAACTGCTGGAAATTATTAAAATAGGAAATAGACGCAACAAGAGTTGAAAGAACTGAAATCGAGCAAAAGTTTGACCCAGTCGTGTTGTATCATGTATGAAAAATCTAATTTGGCTGCACAATTTTGTCAGAAGCTAGAAAAAATACTCCCAACTGGGAGATTGAATGCAGCTGAAACTCAGCTGTCTACAGCAAAGTAAACCCATAGATCGACAAATCGATCACCTGATCATAGAGGGAAAAAACGGGAAATTGAAGCGAAAAGAAAAAAACGTTTGGACACAACCTCAATTCACAGCTTGCTAGCGACGATTACGCGTATTTGTAACGGGCATAGAAACGAGTTTGATTATAACGGAATCTCGAGTGCGCCCTACGCGTGGAGAAGGCGCGAACGACGATGTGTCGAATTTAAAATGACCAATGTTGGTCGATGATTGAAAACATCGATTTTTACCATTTGAAAGTACCGAAGTGAATCGAACGAAATTTCCTACTACGAATCTAAGATGGGTTTGCTGATCGACGTGGGATTTTGGTGACATATTAGTGGGAGGTTGAAGATCGCATGTACCAAGTTTCAAGTGGATTGGTTCCCTTTGACGTTGTTTATAGACACGAGAACTCAATAACTCCCACGTTGCGATACTCCGATTTGGAGAACTTCAGTTTATTTCTGAATAATTAGAAAACCATTGACTCTTTTTTGGAAAACCTTCCCTTCATTCATCTTAGTATGCGACGGAAAGAAAAAAGGTGCGGTGTTAAGTGGGAATTATGAAGCGTCGGAGAGTCGACTTGATAGTCAGCATAGTTTCTATGACGAAACATCTGCGGCCGTACGATGTGAGAATTTGCTGGAAATTTAGCTTTGTTCGGCAAACGATGATCTAGTTATTAGAAGCGAGATGTGGATTACGTGAACGAGCACAACGACGGTGTGGTTTTTCGCTAGTGTTAGACACAAGGGAAAGGTGCGGTCGTCGCGACGTATCGACACGGGCGAAATACGATTACAACGACGCCGACGATCGTGGTACGGTTTGGTTTTTGGCGAAGATTCAGAGCGCGACGAACGTCTAGTGCGCGGAAAATGAACGGCGAAAGTGTATGGTCGATGAGGTGGCTGCGGTGAATTTCAGCGCGATAGATTTGCGGATACGAAAACGCATCGACGTAATTGCGCCTCTTCAGTCGAACGACGCTTATACGATGTGTTGAAATGTAACTGGACGATGTATACGCGCAGACACGGTTATTCAATGATACCAGCGTCCAACCAGATGTACAGCGTGTCGGTGAATTGAGCCAGGAGAGGTAGACGCGGGCGAGAGTGCGACTGCGAGAGAATAATAGTGGTTTTATGCGGTGTCTTTTTCTAAAGGTTGCGTTGGGTTTTTGCTCGACGCTCGACGGCTGGTCTCTCGGTAACAGTCTCGAACTGGTACGGTGACGAAGATTTCTCTCTTTGCCTCCTCGCGCCCAACCTGGCCATCCGACGGTGTACCTATGTAGTTTTGCTATAACGTAGCCGTAGTGGTGTAGTACTCGATGTGCGCTTTGGTACCTTGTAACTATACGCGTATATCGCCAGCGCCAGCGTACCGAGCAGCGTTGCCATGCGATGTGCAAGCCTCAGCTGTTTGCGAGCGAATTAACCATAATCGCGTAGCACTTTATGCGTCATGCAACCATACGGGAGACGGGTACGTCGACGTGGTATAAACATATATTACATATGAGCCATTATACAGTATGTACACATTCGTATGTACGATTGTACGATCTTACATCGCGTACGTTCTACACGGCTGTCTAAACTTGTCAGAGTTGTCGCCGTGGTGCGTCGTATTCACGGTGAAATTAAATTTACACCGGTCTGCGTACAACGTCGATGACGAGTTTTATGACGATTTAAATAATGTAATTATAAATGACTTTTTTTTAATCGAGAAGGTTTATAGCGGTATTTTGCTGCTCTTAATTGCCGCACTTTGTGCGAGAGTGTTTTAATTTGTGTAAGTACGGAGAGAAGGGGTAAATTGGATGATTTTTTCATGAACAATGAAGTATAGTCAAACGAAATTTTAGAATATTGTAGAAACAAAAAATGATATGAAAGAAATATTAATACAAATTTACTTCTTCTGGCTTTCTACAACTGTTTACAGTTTTTACCCAATGTCAGTCCTTAATCGTATGACAGGAATTGGGGTTTTTCAATTCAAGGAGTTCATGTACTTGACAGGGTTTTCGACTTCTGTACTGATTTAGTAGCTTATTATGTACACATTTACCTATCCAAAGAGGGGTGATGTCAGAGTCTGTTCTGGTCTATACGTATATCAAAGGGTGCATGTCACCAGAAAATCTTGAAAGTGAAGCGTACAGAGTAAGGGGTTGGTAGGCTGTCGTGCAAAAGACATAAAAAGAGTCTAGAGGCACAAGCAGCCACCTCTGAGGCCGGATGTGCTTGTAGAAATGATGGGTAACCAGAGGGTTAGCGTGGTGCCCGACTCGAAGGAGTGGGATACTCTTGCAAAAAGAAGCTTAAAGAGGCCTAAAGAAGTCCAAACTCCTAAGGGTACCATTGGGGTCTGAAGCAATAGCTGATGATGAGAAACCAACAGGATGCGCCAACTGTGCCACAAACTGAAACAGGATCCTGCGGGCATTTTTGCACCCAAGAGGGCGTGCCTGCTGGACATCTGTGGAACAGCGGTGGATGTAAGCAACAGTAAGGAGGCTAAGCAAGCCAACGTACGTTGGTGTGTGGAAGCGTAACCGAGCTGGTAGCCGGGGTCCTTCACCTGGTAAAAGATGCCAAAAGAAGTAAGATAAAGCCCACCTAGCAGAGGAAGTAGGTGTTCGGGGGGGGGGCTATGACGGCGGGGAAAAAAGGCTGGCATAGTCACACCTTATTGTAGGCAGTTTTGAGAATAAGTAGTCGTGAAAATGTCTTGCTCAGTCCAGAAGTAAGCAGCATAATCCAGCCTGGGTTTTTTGATGAATTTACTGAAGAATTGCTAAGTTGAAGATGTCCGTAGGTTAATTTTCTTTTCGTTTCATCGACCGTTCTTTTTTATCAGTTTTTCCATAAAGTGGTACACGTGTTTTTTTTCTAATTTTATAATGAATATCGGTGATCGCATTTTTTTGGAAAATTTCCAAATAACTATCGTTTTTTTTCTTATTTTAAACCTGAACCATTTTAAAATCGATCTATTCGATAATTTAATTAGTCTCGCTATTGTTAGTGTTGATTTTTTTCAAGTTTATGTGCCTTTTTGTTGATAATTACAAGGTCATTTTGAATTCAGTTTTAAAGTCGTTCAATTATTTTAATTTCAGACAATTGTTTTTTTTTCAATTAGTCTCGTTATTGATGAATTGCGTGTCTTTCATAAACTGTGTGCGCAGGTTAATGCGTTTTGACAATGGATTATGGTATATTTGATAATTTTTTAAATAAATCTAAAAATTTTAGCAGGTTTTGTCGGTCTGACACTAATGATTCGTGGCATGTACCACCATTATTACTTGCTGTATATTTTTCGTTTTATCGAAAATGATTTTTTTTTTCGACGTACTCTAAACGAGTTTCTAATTTCAAACTTTTTTCCATCTCGATCAGCTTTCTCTTAGTTAGATTGATATCTAAAACGGATAAACGAATACGTTAGGAATAGAACAACGGTAACGTCAACTTCCTACCACATCAGTCATATCCATTTTGTTTTCATTTTCAATTCTGGTAATGAGAATGTTTAGTCGAGCATCGACTAAGCACATATGTCTCTAGAAAATATGTATTAGAATTTTCCATCAATAATTCGCCGGTGCCAGTTGGTCTGGCATAGCGAGAGAAACAATGAGCAGGAAAAACTGGTATTTACGCGAATGGAACGAAAAGTGACGCGTGTTTGGCGCAGTCGTGTGAAACCGATGGGTGGATGAAGACGGTGGTAGTTACAGGATAATGTGGAGCATCTACGCCGCCAACCGTAGTAGTGGCTTATAAACGAAACGAGTTTTATGGGCAGAGAGGAATCGTGTGGTTTTTGTGGCGTCGCTACAAAGTTTGGCGCAAGCCCGCGCTGCTGTTACGTTGCATGGGGCCGAAGCGTGATACGATGTGGCGATATGATGTAATAGGTCAGCACTGGATTGACCAGTGCACGTATTTGGTTGAGTGGAGCGGTGTTTTGTTGGAGGATGGATGAGATACGTGAAGATGCCGGTGGTGGTGTCCTTTGAGCTGAGCGTCTGCAAAGAGACGTTCTGCGATTCGCGGCTTTTCATGGCAATATCCTCAACATCTCCATCGATGCTGTTGCGGACAGTCATTTAGGTTCTGATTGATGGATCTAAGGTTTTTTTTCTTTTGATAAATTGAAGGCTTGATTTGATGGAAATAGGTTATACTTACCAAGAGTTCGCATTGTCGGTTGGAGTTATGTAATGTGAGAATAGTTAGTGAAGATATTGTTTTAGAACTCACTTGAAGTCAATAGGGTCTCTTGTGTGCGAATTTTTGCCTAGTTTTACCCGAGCCAATTTCGCATTACGTAAATTCCTCGTATTTGTTGAGATGTTCGAAACGGAAATGCCCTCTTGGGAGCTTTTTCCCACACTCGAAGGTACGTAGGATCGTAACGCGAGTGTTGCGTATCTCAGCTGGCTGAAAATAAAGAACTGAAAAACGCAAATAAACCGAGCAGGTACCTTGTTCGTTAACGAGTTCACATCGTAGACACGTGTGACAGGCGAACGCCGCATGACTCAAAAATATACATAATGGTGGGTTAATTAACGGCGAGATTGTGTTTTAAAACGTAGCTATACAACGTGATTTTTACTACGCAGCGTTATACTCGCAGCGTATTTTTAACCACCGGCGGCTAAAATATTTCGCATATTTGTTTCACGTTAGTTTATTACGAGAGAACGAAAAAAAAAAAAACGAAAAACATAGTTGTCAATGACAGTATAAGGTGCGCAATGCGATGCTCGATACTCGTGTTGATTTATAATCGCCTACGATCCGCGCACTACACTGAAGCGCACGTAAGGTAATCAGCGACGTACAAAATATGGTACACGTAGAATATGCGATAGATCATGTTGGTATTTTTCCATCTTCGTATCACGTGTTCTATTGATCAGTAGTAGCGTACTCGCATGATGATGCAAGTCCAGTACCAGTCCATCTATTATACACTTACTCGATGGTACATGTAGCGAGGCGGTAATACTCGACATATGTGAAGTAGTAGCAAATGTAAAGATGGAAGGGCGACAGAAACGGAAATTAGATGTATTGAGCGTTGTGTAAATATGCACCGCATATATGTGCCGCTGCTGTACCTGATCACCTGTTTATATGGTATCATCCAACGATGTATTATCGATTTCAAGGTCTCCAATACAATCTTGGAACGATATTACGAGATTGTTACGCGCGTATCGTGAATAGGAGGTGAAGTTTTCAATACAACGTGATTTCCCGATCAGTAGGGTGTCTTGAGGAGCAGATAAGGTGAGGCGGACGCGATGAAAATTGACGCATTTCACGATAGATGCAAAGATGAAGTGAACGATATATTCTAAGATGTTGCCATCGTCATATCCGATGAACAAAATAAAACCAATCTAGATTCTCTAGAAACTTTTCCAACCAGGTAACCTGAGTTGAATTTCTCAACTTTTTGTGCTTAACTCAGCACTAAAGTATAACTAGATTTCTCAATTTTTAAAAGTTCAAATATAACACGACAGAGTTATCTCAAGTTTATTACATAAATTATTTTGATAAGGTGAAAGATATCATCTTATTGACAAAGGTCATTTGTAACATGAAGGGTTTTTTGAAAAATGCTGGAATCAAGTTTGTGAGTTTTGTGAGTTTGTTTACATCATGCAGGTGTTTATGAAGTTTGTTTACAACATGTTGGTATTTTTGTTTGTTCTTCTCTGATCACAAAGTGTACCCAAGCAGGTATTTGGTTTGTGGTATTTTTCTTTATGCAAATTTTTGAAAAACAATTTTGGTCAGTTTTATAACATAGATGAAGTGTTTTTTAGGAATCCTGTTGACGTGGTTTTGCCATTTGGGAAATCGCTTTTTCGTTTAGTTTACCTTTGTTATCACTATCTGTTTGGATATCTTTGGTAAATTTCTCTTCTCTATTCCGCCTTCACGAGGTTGAGGTTGGTAATACTTTCATCAGATTGATAGAAAAGTCTCCGAGCATAATGGATAATTTTGCATTGATGAGGATAGCTCTTTTCCACCACCAATGTAGGCTGATGCCCCATGCTAAACCTTTCATTGGTGAAGTTTCACGACGCATCTTTTTGTAGAGACCATCGCTTTCTTCCTCAAAGAGAAGAGAACGTTTAATTTGTTGATATGAGATGCATTTTCAAAAGCGGTGCCTTTGTCTTTTCGTTTGATGGGAGTCGTTTTTTTATGTTTTTAGTGTCTCAGTGTTTTCGGTCATTTGTATTTGTTTTATTATTTAAAAATTACCAAAAACACTTACAGATGTGGTTTTTCATTTGGCTGTTTATAGCCCACTATTGGTTTTGGTTTTAGATGTAGTAGTTAGTAGCTACCCTTAATGAACTCGGGAACCACAGAACCGTAACCCCCTCCCATACACTTTTATGAAAAATACCAAACAAAAAATACTTTGGCAAGCTCAAAATTGTACTGCAGCTAGTCATCAGCAGGAAATAATCGTTTTAAAACTAGCGTGCTCGTTATGCGGCTTCTGCGTACTGCAACATGCCGCAACATTGCAACGTGGCAGATTTTTTCAAAACATAACGCGTTTCCAGGAGTGTTTATGGTTTTTTTTTTTTGTTTTTAATTTGGTACGTAAGTTCCTGTTGTAAAAATACAACTTTACGTTTTTTGAAATTTAAATTCGAATGAAAAGAAGCGGAGTTAGCATAACTTTGGTTTTTATTAAATACCTCCTTCCCCCCCCCCTCTGTATGAAGGCAAAATTCTTCAAAGTTGGCTTAGGTAATTAGGGTACCATACCTGAAGAACTGTTGTGGGTAATTTTGATTTTTTTCAAAAACTTTGGGGAGGAGGTACTAAAATGTCGAAAATTTGGTTTTTGGAGCATAATTCCCCTTCTATGGGACCAAAAAAGTTCAAATTTTGGATTTTGAGGTTGAATACGATTTAATAAAAAGTGCTATTTCAAAATTTTTATATCTCA
>QBDW01002714.1:0-38214 GCA_003261595.1 Maconellicoccus hirsutus | reverse complement strand
TGTACCTTTTAAAATAGAAAGACCTTTTGCCGGGCGAAAATAAGAACTAATTTCGAAAAAAAGAACCGTTCGCCTTGCACGAGAACGTGTATATTTTTATCCCCCATGTGAAATGAAATGAGAAAATTTTTCTTTTCTCGCCACGTCGTTCGTGGCTGCTGCCCCCGCGACGCCTTCTCGACCGTCGCGAAACACGACGACGACGACGACGTATTATGAAAAAGGGGGGAAAAAAAACCTCTTCGCGAGTGTTTAGGATTTGAAACGATTCGAGGCGATTTAATACCCTCTGTGTGTGCACGAGAAAAACCCAATGAATGTATTACGAATCCGACCGAACGCGTTTTCGTGACAAGTACCAAAGTACGGAGGTACGCGAAACCTGCCTTTAACATTTGTTCGGCCTTTTCACCTTTTCCCCGTTTGACGTCGCGGCGGTGGCGACGACGACGCGACGTATATAAAAATATTAACGAAAAATTTCTCATTAAATCTCGCGTCTTTTTCAACAAAAAAAACTACGGCAGTTCATTTCGTAGCGTAATTCGTTGAAATAAACTACATCGACGAAGAAATTACGCAAAAAAGCCCCTTTTTTTCGTATCCTCGCTATACGCAAAAAAAAAGCCATCTAAACAGATGGCTCGATAAAATGAATGGGTGGTGACGTCGAAACGAAATGCATTTTTTTCGGGGGCCTTTTTTCAATACTGTAGATTTTTTTTTTTCGTTATACTTTATTCGTATAGTATTATTAATGATACGACGACGTAAATTCACGTTCGTCCAAATGGAAATGCTTTTGTGGCGCTTGGTATACTTTTTTTACGAAAAAAAAAAAAAAAAAAAAACTTTAAAAGTGTATTCAATTATCAATAATATATGGTCTGCGTATATTTTGGCACTATGGCCAAGAATTGTGACGTCTCGGAAACGCGAAAGGGGAGATATTTCTTCGAGCGACCAAATGGAGGAAATGTTAATCCGATAAAAAATGTACGGAATTAGGAGCTCGTTTTGTTAATTGGCGCAGTGGGACCGCGGTACGGGGTACTTTGCCGTTACGTCGCGCCACGCTTGGTCCTTTTCTACAGCTATTTCAACCCCTAAAGCTTCTTCACGGTTTCGACGACGTCGTCGTAGTCGCTATCGTCGCAACACCTAGCGTGTTCCGCCCTTCACCCCGCATATATAATTATGACGAAGTAATTACCCGTTTCTCGAGCTATTACGCGTGTACTCGCGAATATTTACGCCGACGTTATATTCGGATTATTACTTAAATGCTTCGGATAATTTGCAAGTGTAGTCGGTGTAAACAAACGAGAGAAGTGGTAATTTAATATCGAGATTTTATCGAAATCGTATCGCATGCTAGTTCGATTTCGTTTTTTGGCTTTTGGCGCGATTTCGTTATATGTTGAATTTACAAATTATTTGGTAAATACGAGTAATAAGCGAACGATAGTAAGGTATCAAATGCATATTAGAAATTTTATCGTTGATTTTTGTTCTGTACACCAAAACGAAGATTTTAAACCTCGGTGCCTACTCGTATTTTTTAGAATATTGGTGTAATACGAGGAAAGCCAAAAAGAGTTTGAATTTTCAAATTTCTGCCAAAAAATTGACCTAGGGTTGTTGAAAGTTGAGCAAAATGTTCCACAATGCGGAGGATTTTGAGAAGAAAATTTGATACTTGCGAAAAGATAAATCTCCTTGTTACAAAAAATACTCGTATACATATTGCTGGCCCATTCTATTTTTTATTTTTTCAAATTTTGAACCTCCCCTTTTCTCCCTCATTTAAAACGTATCCAAGAAATATCGTCAGATTTGGTATCGGCGCATTAAATTGTCCATTTGTGACGTTGGAATTCGCATCTCCCGCACCCCTCGACTCGCGTTACCGAAGGAAAAATGACCACAAAATCCAATTTTTACGGTGAAAAATATTTCAGGAAACGTGTTCGTGATTTTGCAGGCAACGCGCTGAACCGTTTTTTTCGGGCCTTTTGTGTTGTGTTATAATGGTTGCATATATAGTCGATGGGGGGGGGGAGGCGGGTTATGACGATGCTTCGCGATGTACGTAATTACGTATTATCAACTGTCTGTCTCATCGAAGGAATGAAAGGAATAATTGAAAATCGCATCGAGCTGATCCGAGGTCTGAAGAAGAATTCAAGGTGAAGAAAGAAGAAACCAGATGCGAGTGGTTTGACGATGGGATATGGCGAAGTACCGCAGCGTGGAGACGCGACAAATGCGAAAAGGAGTCGCGCACGAAGCGCCGAAACGAGACGAAAGTCTTTCAAATTAATACGACAACGAAACGAAGAAACGGCGAAAACAAAACATTAAAAACGTTTTGATTCGACGATTCGAGGAAATATCGTTTTTACAATTTGGTTTTAAGAGTAAGAAGCAATAGAGGTGGTTGTTGTAGAGTCGCCGATCGCGCGGAGAAAGCGGCGAGAATTCCTATCGCGTTTCGTGTTCTCGTTGTTTTTTTTCTTTTTCTTTTTTTTTTTTTCGCTGTAAAAATTTTATCGGAAACCAAAAAATTTCTCTTTCGATACAATAAAACAACAAAGTATAGAACGATTCGGCGTTTTGTTTGCGCGCTTTTAGATTTTGCGAGAAAATGAGTTGGAACTAGGACAAGAGGATTTTTGAACTCTTTGTTTCATTTCTGAGACTTTTGTTCGTTCGCCTATGTAAAGAAAATACAATCACCCTTTCAGATGATTTCATTAAAGAACGTTGCGTCGCTGCGACAGCTCGCCTCGTTTCTAACTCGGTACTTTTCCCTCAACCGAATGCTAAATCCTTTTAGTTTGAACTTAGGTTTTTTTTTACCATTTTATTCCCGTTTATAAATTTTGTCTTTATACGTTAGTATTGTTTCCTATTTGTTTTCTAAACTTTTGATGTTTCGGTATTTACAAAACGGTACACTCGGAGGGGGGAAAAAAGTTGATTCATCTTGGAAGAAACGTTTGCTGAAATGTTTCCAGATCGGTGAAGATGCGATGCTTTCCCAAGTATCGCGTACGCTGCGCTGAGGTAAAATACGAAAGGTTTTTACGACGTTTCGATGCGTCGAATGGCGATCGGTAGCGTTTCGAGGATTACTCTTTGCACTCTGGAGTACGATATTGAGTAAGCGCAACGGAGAAGGGGTGTATGAGTCGGTGGATTTGATTTGCAGTCTTGGTGTACAGGCGTGCTTCGAGCTGTTCTCGGCGTTCCTCTTCTTCTTGCAGAGCTGCTGCAACGAAATAAGAAACGAAACGATTTTGTTTGGAAAAAAATAACGAAATGTGGAACGCATTTCCGTTGCTGTAATTTTCAACGTTCAATGTGATTTTTCCATTATTTTTCAACGAAATATGTTTCCTCAGCGCTGCTACCGAGATACGTACTTCCAAGAAAATCATGCCAAAAGGCCCATCACGATCACGTAGAAAGATAACCACAGACACATCGGAAGTTGAACTTTTGACTTTAAAAAAGTACATCTTACAGATAGAAAAAAAATCAAACGAGATGTTAAATGAAATAAATCACACTTGCGTAATCTCTGGAATAAGTGTTTCTCGGAAATGAATGTTCCTTGGAATGTACTTCACAAAATAATCCGAACCTTAAAAAAAAAATCAAATTAATATAATGAAATACCGAAATTTAAGGAATTATACTTACACCATCCTCTGAAAATCTTGTTTATCGACGTCATGGAAAATTTCTGAAATCAAAATCTTGGAAGATCGCGCCACAAAATGATGCACGCCTTTAAAAAATAACTCCAATTAATATGAGAAAATACTAAATCAAAAGGAATTATACTTACACTTACACCATTCTCAGAAAATGTTGTTAATGTCTTATTGCATAATTATGTGATTTATTGATGTCTTGGAAAATTTCTGAAATCAAACGTATTTACGACTTCTGTTGGATTTTATTAAGCTCGTAAGAAAAAGAATTTTTCTGACATCTGGATGGAGCACATCAAGACGTGATTTCAATTAGAATTTGGGGAAAAAATTAAAACGCAGCGTATTTGGAAATATTTTAGGAAAATGAACCGGCCACGTGAAAAGTGCCCCCTCGTGAGATTCATACTTCCTCGCGTGCCTCTCGTGGCGACTTTCTCGCCACAAGCGGACCCGGTTCTGCATTGTGATCACTGCGTGTAAGCAGAAGCACGTTTGTTCCAACCAACCCTTTCCTAGTCGACCTTTACGTCTCATCGTTCATCGACTTATCCCCGTTGGCGATTACCGGAAACCTAATTTATTCGTCGAGAGAAGCCAAATAAGGATTTAAACCTCGAAAAACGCCTCCCCGCGACCAATCACCAATTTGCGAAACGCGAACTGTAAATGTGCGACTTAAGCGATGCTGCGCTTTCGATCCCTCGTTAAAAAGCTTCGATTTCAATACCGCGCCGAAATGTTATTAAACCTCGTCTTGCGTCTCGTTTCCACTAAACAGCATCTCCGCGGTGCGATTTTTCGTTAATTCCGAAACATTTCGACGACATCGGGTATCTGGCGTTATTTCCTATTTTCGTCGTCGAGCCGGCCGACGAGGGGGGGTGAAGGGAGCAGCGCAAACGTGCCGTAGCGGCAGTGTCGCTTATTTATATTAAGCCCGTTTCCGTACGGCCACGATTCTTTCGGATTTTTCGTCGAATACAAAGGCATAAACATACGTTGAATACATACGAGCGCAAAAAGCGCGTTGTCGAATTTGCACCGCGTATACGCGGCAGTTTATTAAGCCCAAAGGTAGGACTAAGTGGTAGTTACCAGTTGGAAGGCCGGCGTCATCGTCGCTCGAACGGTGCAGGCGCGGCAGCTCGTAAAGAAAAAAATGTTTCGCAAATTCCCGCCGTCTTTTGCCACTTTTGCAGCACGCGCTCTAAACGACGCGTACGCGGTACGCACGCACGCACATACGACGTACACCTGTGCGAAAAGGGCGAACGAAAAGTGGAAAAAAAAGTAAGGGTACCAAAGCGAGGTAAAATTTATAAAGTATAGTATCGTCTTTAATAAAAAAAATTCCTCCTCCCGCGAGGCAGCAAAAAATAATCAAGAAAATGATTTTAAAAGAGATTTTCACTAACAACATCAAACTGCAAAAAGTAGAGAGCTCGAAACACGGTTACGGCGTCTTTCGCCTCGCCGCGCCGCGCCGCCCGCCAACGCAGCCGCCGCCACCGCGCCTCGATAAAACACAAAATTCAATTTCCTCTCGGTGAGATAGAATATTCGAAGCACGAAAACGTTTTCAGAAACGAACAAAACTAAATGTCTTATTCCTCTATTACCTTTTTACAACGATATGTCAATAAAAAATTTCCTCCAGAAAACGAGTCCCCTTTTTCCCCCTTCGCCGCCCAACACCCTTTAGCCGCTTTCGTCTGCGCTCGGTTTCCGTTAATTTCAATTTTTCGCCGTTTCTTCGCCCGAATTTTCGACCATTTTCATGTAGTATATTAATTGAGGCCCTTCGACGTGCTCGGCGCGTCACGCCGTAGCCGAGAGTTTTCCTAACGTGTTCGCTCTTCCATCACGTTTTTCCGCGCGCAACGAGTTTCCCTCGGGGCCTCGGCGAAGCAGCTTTGTTGTAAAATTCGCCGTCAACTGCCGCGCGTATGCTGCGGACAATTACATAATACACGAGCCACCATCGGTCATACGTATTTATCGCCTTTAGTATTCCGCATACGACCCCGAATTACGGTTTCGCCATCTGAGCCGTTTCGACGTCCTACGCGTCCGCAAGAGCTTTAAAATCGTTCTGAGTAATTAGCACGGTGTAGTTCGCCAAATAAGCTTTCCAGGGTTGGGGAATTTCCGTCGTAAAAATACCTTCGATTTGGGCCGAATAGATGAGTGATGGGGGGACCCAAAAATCGGGAGATTTCGAGAAAGAAATTGTTCAAGTGATGAATTCAAGCGCGCGCGCGGTTGTCTGCACTTCCCACTGTGCGATAGCGCTTCGTTCGTAACAACGCGCGACGTTAGGCACGTTATTGCATGAGTAGATTCCTTCTTCTCTCCCATTCAAAATTACTTTTCTCTCGTCTTCCTATTACGTGTTACGTCGTAATTTCTGAAGATTCCGCGAATCGTTTTTGATCGATTTGTTTGCCGATAGAGGAATCAAAGGTCATCTGGAAGATGTAACTAGCTAACTACTCGCGATACATCGCCCCCCCTTCGCTGATCCGAGCAAAAGTAAACTGTGCGCCTTGCCATCGTCGGCGCATATTATCTTCTGAAACTATAGTCGAATAAATTACTCGTAAAACGCGCGCCGAAGCTCGTAAATCGCCGATGACCATTGGCGAAATAAATCACGCGATAATTCCAATATAGCAATACTCGTATATGTAGTTTCGTGGGTCGAGATAGACGTTCCGGAGGAGACGAGCCGTAGGACATGAAAATTTCACGCGAACGTATAAATATGGCCATCGCGGAACGCAGACGCGGACAACGCGGTACGCGACGTTCGGAAGGCGGACGGGGAGGGACGGTAATAACGCTCGCGAAGCGTATACTAATTTTTACAAATGATAAAAACTTATACGACGACGGCGATAGGTATGGACGCGCGAAAGGCCGCGACGTGTGTGTGAGTAGAGAGACGTACTACATGCGGGAAAAAAAAAGCCCCAAAATCGATACGTACGCGAAATTAAGCTTTTGCGGCGCGAATTGCAGTTTTTATATCTTTTAAATGACAGCTTTTCTCAACGTTAATGTAAAATGAAAGACACTTTACACTAAAATTCCATTAACCGTTAATAATAACCGCCAACGTAGCGACGCGACGCAAACAAAAAAGTACCCAATAAAACTTATCTCGTTGCTTTATTTTTGCTCAAAAGAGGGAAAACCGACGGGAAAAAATCAAACCGCCGCGTCGCGTGCGATACGCGAAAAATGTTAAATCGAAATCGGATATTTGTACTTTGTTAGCGACAACTAGCGATTGTTTATGGTTTTTTTTTTGCTTTTTACTTCTAAAATGCCCCCGCGTCTCTTTGCCGCCCCAATGTAATGGGTGTTCTTCGTCGACGAAATGATGTAATACGAGAAAGGGCGGGGGGCGCAATCAACGGAACGCGGTGCAATTGTACGTATAGTACGTAAAGTACCAGCCAAGCGATTCTAATACGCGTACTTTACCTAGTACACGCTACACATCTCGAAACAAATAACGAAAAAAAAAATACACCATATCAAAGAGGAAATTACTACGGGAAAATTCACCCCTTTTATAAATTTTCCATCAACTTCGCCAAAATGGTTTTATTCGATAATTTGGACGAATCGATGTACGTAGCTCTAGCTATGTACTGCGTATAGTACGAATATACGTTTAGTGTAGTGTTTGAATAAAATTATGATGTTTCCTTTTGTACGTCGTTCCGTCGTCCTTCTCTTCCTGTTCGAGATACTCGTAGCTATGGTTTCGTTATGCGTTACGTTGTTGTGGAATTCTTTTCGGAAAACGTATTTGCAATTTTGGATCAATCGGAGGAGCACGTCGTACATCTACCTACAGACAGGGCTGTAAGGTGATTTGTGTTGGTACATTACGGTGGTATTTTACCTAAAGTTTATTACCGTATTTTATGGTAATTTAGCGAAAAGAATTTTTGATATTTTGGAACTGCAGAAGGTTAAATTTATTTGGAAAAGAAAATGAAATAGTCTACAGTCCAAATGGCAAAAAGTGCTCTAGAAACCGGATTTCGTTTGCATTGGGGGGAGGGAGAAAAATCAGTTGGATTCTTGTAGATAGGGGTGGAGTGACCCCGAAAATCGGTATTTTAAATTTTTGTGCGAGCACAAGGGGGAGGGGGGCTGGAGCCTAAAACACCCCATCTTTCAAGTTTAGGTGGGCACAAGAACTCTCTTCACAGTTTTGTAGCAGACACTCCTCTCATTCAGAACATGTGTTTACATCATTAGGCTAAGGTCACAATGGGGCGCTAGAGAACCGGCCCTATTCACGTCTTACGGTCTGCGGAACAAAAAGAAACCAGTGCATACGTGAGTTCAATCCATATCCAATGAGGCAAAGTTTTTGAAAAACGGTTGTCGCAACATCCGTCGGCCGAATTTTGTTAGGTTCCCCTATTTTTACTGAAAAACTAACATGTCAACATTTTTTGAAAGTGACATTGCGACCTATCAAAATAGGTTAAAATTTCACGAGGAATCTAAAAATCGTAATTAATTTTTTTAAAGTAATTTTTGAGGACTTAAGCTCAAATTTGAGTAAATTGCAGTTTTTCCTCGAAAGTAGTCTTGGGACATATCAAAATGAGTTAAAATTTCACAAAGAAATCAAAAATCCAGCAAGTTTTCTTTTTGAGGCAATTTTCAGTATATAACGCTTAAATTTGAGTGGGTTTTTGAGTTTTTTTTTTTCAAAAACGGTCTTGCGGTACATTAAAATGGGCTAAAATTTTACAAAAAAAATCGAAAATAACATTAAAACTTTTTTGAAGTAGATTTTAAGCATTTCACGTTTAGATTTGAGCCGACTTTCGGATTTGAGTGAAATTTTGAGCTAAAACGGGTTAAAATTTTGCGAGGAATCCAAAAATTGCAATGAAATTTTTTTTGAGAAATTTTTGGAAATTCTGAGCTTAAATTTAAACCAGTACATGCTCAAAATTGACGCAGAAAGAAAATCTTATGAATTTTTGACTTCCTTATGGAATTTTAACTTATTTTGATATATCTACTTTTGAGGAAAAACTCGTATAATTCATTCAAATAACGTTATTTTTGATTTTTTGGTGAAATTTTAGCCTATTATTATTCTGAATGAGGGAAGTGTCTGCTACAAAACTGTGAAGAGAGTTTTTGTCCCCACCTAAACTTGAAAAATGGGGGTTTTAGGCTCCAGACCCCCCCGTGCTTGTACAAAAATTTTAAATGCCGATTTTCGGGGTTGCCTTACTTTTATCTAACAGAATCCAACCGATTTTTTCGTTTCCCAAAAATGCAACGTCGATGAACACTTTTTGCCTTTCGCGGACTATATACATTATAGAATACTCGTATATGTAGTATAGAAGATAAAAGATTTATTTATAGGTACATAATTCGTTTTTGGCATTTAGTCGGGTCGATTTCAACAAAAAAAGTTGAAATTCGAGTAATAGGGCTCATTTTTCGAGTCCACTTGGTGACCAAAGTGGGGATGACTTGGGATTAAAATTTGGATAAGTCATCTTTTTCAAAATGGTGGGGGAGGGGAAAAAAGCAAAAACAGCTGAAACATAAACCAATCGATAGAGCATCAAAATATGTGCAATATACCCAAAAATCAGCGTCCTAAACCGTTTATGAGGGAAGCCCCCCTCCATTACTTCACCTTGAAAAACTTTGTGTCACGACTGCAGCCCCCCCCCCTCTTCTTCCAAATAACTTAGGAGGTCGTGCTTTGGCATGTACAATGTACATAATTATAGTGGGTGCCCGAATAGTGTCTTTTGAGGTATCAACCGTTCACCTCCTTCACCCCTTTTCCTCCTTGAAAAAAACATGGTTTATAATTCTCTTCTAGTGGTTTTTGATCTTAACTCGTATAGAATAATTATAAAAATGGTTCTTTGTTGTTGTATTGTGGTACTACGTTCATGAAAAATCCTGCTCGAAAAGCTTAAGCTTTTTTTTTCTATTCTTAACACATGAAAACGAAAAATCATCAAGAAAGGTTTTTCTCGCTTCGTTCTGTTCGATCGGTTTCGCGGAGAAATTGACAAAATAGGTGAAAGGCGACACGAAAAAAAAAACAGAATATCAAAGAAACAAATTAATTCGTACTTTCGTACACCTATATTTAAATTGTTTTCGGCGTCTGTGACGCATTGGAGAGAGGGGCGGGCGGGGGAGCGCATACGTAGTATATGTTTATGGAAAAACTACGTATACGAAAAAAAAAACCAGCTCGTGCGAACGCGTACTTCAATTCGCAATTTTCGTTTTTCTTTTCGCGCTTTCTCAAAGGCAATATTTTCTTTAGTTTTTGCCTCTTTTTACGAAATATAAACGGGGCCAATCAACGAGTAAAACAATTTCGCAGTATTTCGTTTATAACTACGAGAGGCGCGTGTATTGCGAAAATTGTGCCGACGAAATAGAAATTTTTCGGAAATTTTGTTCTGTTGCGAGAGAGTGAGCAAATAGGAAATGAGTTTTTTTGCCGGCTCTTCAAACGAATCGAAAACGATCGGGTGGCGATGTCGAGGCGCAATTTGATATTTTTTTCTCGTCGAAAATGGCGCGTGGACTGAGAGAGGAAGGTGTGAGAAAAAAAAGGTACCAACGTAAAGTACGTACCTCGATGTAACGACGACGGTGGCGTAATGGACGTACGTGGTATTTCGAACGGTTTGCGAGGTGTAACGTGGCCGAAAGGAGAAATGCGAATTGACGCTGCGGAACTCGTGACGAATGTAGCTTTTCGCCTTTTTTACGCGGTTATTCTGTAAAATATCGTTGAAAATTTAATACAACGTGTATATTTTTTATAGGCCGCAATTTCTCTCGACAACTCGACAACTGGCCGTTGTAACGTTCTACATAATATGAACAGAAATAATAAAATAAGAATAAAACTCGGCGTGGAAATAAACGCCGACGAGATTTTTTACTACTCGGCGCGATGATACGATTTTTTTTTTCTGAAATTTCGACGTGTCCGGGAAAGAGCAGAGGGTACGGGTCGTCGTCTGTGACGGTATTCGCTCGGGATGGGAATTTTACGCGCCGCGATACAGGTGCAGAGGAAGCTTCTCGTTCAGACTTTTAATTGGAGAATTTTTCGACGCGCGTGTTTCAGGGAATCGCCGAAGTCGGAGGTGGAATTGGAGGCGGTTTCGCCCAGAAGTCGCGGTTACGGCGGATATCCTCGATACGCGGATTTAATTAAAGTCTCACCTTGCTGATTACGAACGTCGGCAAGGAGAAGGATTTCGAAACGCAACGCCATGCCAAGGTAATTATCGACTCGGCAGCTAATACGTTTGGAGAGGCGCCAATATCGAGCGCAACATTCCTGTATCACTTGTTGGTTTACTTGCAGAATGTGAAATCCTGCGAATTACTAGCTTTGGGAGGTCCAGCGGCCGGATGTTTACCTGCGGTGACCTAATTGCAGCTGAGAAAGGTATAGCAGCGGTTGGTGAGTGCGTTTGGAATTTTTGAATCTGTAGAAAGCGATTTTATGGTTGATTTTTGTTCTAAACGCTGATAAGATGACTTTAAACGATGGTACTTGTTTTGCAATACCCTTTTTTTTCGGGAATTCATCCCCTCTCTCCTTTGCTAACGCGTGTACCGTCCCATCTGCTGATTATGTCAAAAAAAAATGGTTTATGGGAATCATTCCTTGAAATTTTCTCGACTTTTTTGGTCCTTACAAAAATTCAATTTGGAGCAACCCTTCTTTCTCAAAGGTCGTCATTAGGTAAGCAGGCCGAATCGGCCTTTTTGCTAAAAAAAATTTAAATTAAGGTGGTACCCAAGTACTGTTGAGATACGCTCATGGCCAACATTTCAGAACCCTACTCCAACCCTTTCTTGAGAAAAAAATTCCTAACCAAAAACGGTTGGAGGGGGTAAGTTGAAATTTTGGTTTATGGTAAACCTTTATGTATGATCTAACCACAAAAATCGACAACCCCCCACCATCATTTTACCCCCGCCAAAATACGTTTATTAACCTGTTTTTTTTTAATTTTACGCCCACGCTGAATGAAAATGTTGAAACTTCGGTGGTAGGTGCCCTATTGACCCCCAAATAATAGAAATTTTTTTTTGATTTTTACTCACAATCAGCAAAATCGTGGTAAAGAACTAAAAAAATACGCAAAAATCGACTTCTTCAATTAGAAAAAAATCGCAAAATTATCTTCGAATTATTTACAGGACACGTTATATAGTCAAAGACCCAAAGACAGTAGATTTCGAGAAAAAAATTGTTTAAGTGATAAATTCAAGTGCGCGCGCGATCATCTGCATTTCCCACCACGCGATAGCGTTTCGTTGGTAGCAACGCAAAATGCGCCGCATTTACCTGACTAACGTCGCGCGTTGTTACGAACGAGGCGCTAACGCGTAGTGAGAAATGCAGATGACCGTGCGCGCACTTGAATTCATTAATTTCCGTCATGATCCCGCTGAGTGAAAATTTTGAAAAAATATTTGTAGTATTTGATGGTCAATAAGGCACCTACCAACGAAACGTATTTTGGCGGGAGTAAAATGACGGTGGGGGATTGTCGATTTTTGTGAATAGACCATACATGAAGGTCTACCACATACCGAAATTTCAACCTTCCCCCTCTAATTGTTTTCGAGGAAAAAATTCATAATTATCTGTTTTTCAGTGAGGAATTTTTTTCTCAAGAAGGGGTGAGAATAGGGGTTTGAAATTTTGGTAATGAACATATCTCAACAGTACCTAACTAGTAACTTAACTACCACCTTAATTTCAATTTTTTTAACAGAAAAACCGAATCGGCCTGCCTTTGCACCTCTGCCGGTGAAACACCTATAAGACCCCTAAGCGGAAAACGCTTCTGATTGGTATATATACGCGTTCTCGCGTGTTATGCGCATGCTCAGTCAATGTCCATTGGTTTATATTTATCTTACGTCATATTGATATGTTGAATCATAACCAATGGGAAGCGTTTTTCGCGTAGGGGGTCTCATAGATGTTTCACCGTTTCGATAGAATTGCCCTTTATGGTAGATAGCTCGGTCCATATTATATAATAGTCAACGCAGCCTGCTCATCCGGTTACGGGCTTTGAGAAAACGTCAAATAAAACGTAAAATTTCATTTTCTTGCGTTTGTGCAAGGAATATTGAATTTTTTTTAAAAAGTATTATACAGTATTATGTACTTTGAAAATAAGAAATTAAACTTGACAGGATTTGATGATTAAAAAAATTGATCGATTGGAGGAATTTTTCAGAAGGGCTTGGCTCACCCGTTGGCCAACTTATATGGAAACGACTTCATTGTTGTCTTCTTATGCTCAGCATTTTCGGTAGTTATGGTAGGCCATCGGGTGCCGGGAATCGTGTCTCGGAATTTGGTCGTAGTGAATTCTATGCTAAGTGCCATATTTAAATAATGCTTGCTTTATTCGGTTACCTCTTCTGCGGCCTAATTGTTGAAGAATATATTGCGAGTGTCGGGATCGCGAAAGAAATTCATAGCGCGGATGAAAATCTCCATGAATACATTTGCAGGTACGTCGATGACGCTAAGGTCGTTAATTCGTTGCCAAACGGTTTCGACGTACGGTGCAACGGCGATCGAAAGTTCTTCGCGGACTAGGCTCAAAGCTTGACAGAAGCCATCTTGGAAGTGTTCGTATGTGGATATCGTTGCGTTGTAATTGGTGCTATAATCACGTTTCAAAAAATAATCGAGTAATGCCATGTTTTGGGATACGAAGTTTTCTAGAAAATATTCCCATAGGAGTCTCCGGCGGGAAATACGAGCGTTTTTGGTATCGGCCGGTATTTCGATAGGCGTCGAAAACTTGCATTTCTTGGCAGGGTGACCGAAACGTAGGCATTTGTCGCATGACACCACTCTGTCTTTTCGTTTTGTTTCGGCGGCGTCTATGATGATCGATAGCAGAAGTAGCCATCGTACTTTGTCGAGTTGCTTTCGATGTTCGTTCTGTTGACAATTTACGTAAATTGAGTATTGAGACGTTCGATGACGAAGCGTAGTATGGTCCGTGGTGGACGCAATGTTAAACTCACATTTTCATTGTGGACTTGTTCCAGTTGCAATTCCAAAATGTTCTTTTGGCATGTTTGGTTTTCGATAGATGTCCGTAGTTCGCTGTTTTTCAATGATAACGCTTGGTTCTCGAGCTGCAACTCGTCGTATTTTTGTTCCCACGTGAGGGTTGGTGTATTATGCTGTGAAGTGCACTGGAAGAATTGTTATCGGTACGAGTCGGCGAGAAATTAAGCTTTATTGGCTATTTTTACCTGAGTGGTAAAATTACGCTGGCGGCAATTAACAAATCGCAGAACATATAACGCGAAATAAAAAGACCGCAGCGCGGTGAACATTTTTTATGTAAACTGTCGAGGTTTCAATTTTATCGATTAGATAAGCGTAGACTAGATAATCATTTTATCGAGGCATCTTATAAGTAATATACGTATCTATCCATGAAAGTTATTCATCTGATTAATCGTATTTATGAACGTATCGTAGTATCTCTATTCTGTAATCACAATTCTGATTTAGACTTACAGCCATAATATGTTTAAGTAAAGTTTTACATTATAACTGAAACTCTATAAAGATCGATCCTTATCGCCGAAAAGTCACAAGGTCTGAAATGTATCCAGCATATACGACTTGATGTACGGTATCTACGATCTAAGCAAACGTGCTCGTTAAAATATCCATAAAATCATCGCCGGGGACATCGGAAACGCGCAGCTCCTTGATGAAAACCGTTTTGTTTTCCAAATAAAAGGAAAAGCTAGTCGCATCGGTTGAAATTTCCTCATAAACGGTTGCTAGCGTGTGGCAAAAAGCGGCGAGAAATGTCTCAAAAGTATCCACAATTTTGGTATGATTCTGGTGGTATTTGGTATGAAGAGCGGTGCGAAGTTTCGCCATGCGAGTATCGTTTTGCGCCCGGCTCAGGAAGTGGTTCCAAATCGATTGCCTAATGTGGATACGAAGGTCTTTCTGATCAGTTGGAATTTTCGAGGCGTTGCAGGCTTTGGTTTCGTGATCGAAATAGTGACATTTGAAGCATTTCGGTGGCAATTGGTGTTGGCGGGAATATTCGACGTCGTCGATTATTAGTTTTATCGTGAAGAGACGCAGCATCTCGGCATGTTTGTCTTGGATGTGTTGCTGCGGATAAGACGGTCTCGGGTTAATGTGTATTTCAATGGTAAACGGTTACCTTACGTACTGATAAATTTCGAGCCTTTTGTAGGTTCAATTCGGTGACGTATTTTTCGCGCGAGATGTTCGTATTTCGATCGGATAATTCGTTGTGTTCTAGTCTAAGTTGTTCGTTGTGTTGTAACGACTGGTAGTATTTTTCTCGCCATGGATCGGCGGGTATGGTCGCGTTTGTAGCCTACGAAGGAAACGTAGAATTATGACGTGTTTCTCGGCGGGTTCAAATTCTATGAAATCTATCGCCGGTACGCGGTTGCCATTTAAGGTACGCCGAACCTTCGTTTTTATGAAAATACACGTTTGTAACTTACTAAAGACGAAGTAAACGATGAGCAAATCGAATAAACTATCAGTGAAATAATCGCAAAACGAACGTCGTCGTCGTCATTTTGAGAATACATGTCTCGAATATGTACTTTTAACCAGCGATGGCGAAACGAAACGCAAAACGAAGCGCACTTTTTTAAAAAAAATTGCTGTAACGTTATGCGAAACGAAACGAATTGATTTCGTTCCACCGCCCCTGCTTTCAACGGAATATTTCCATAATTAACGACGCAGGCTACGAAGCGGCACACATTAACGGATTTTCAATTCCTTTATCGCTCGAATGAGTCGATCGATGGTGGTTCAGATAACAGAGGTTGCGACGAAAACCTACCCACTCACGCGAACACAACAGATTTCCAAGCTAGACTATTTTTATGTATTAAATTTTGTGTAACATACGAAACAAAATTCTTAAAATTGAACAAATTCCGTACAACAGACGATAATCGGATAATTTACACGCGTATGTGAGAAAGTACAAAGGAAAAACACAAACCTTGGGCAAATATCAAAAATCGTACGTAAGTTAAGTATGTAGTAGTTAATTTTAAACGAAGAAGACAAAAAAGAAGAATGAGTACATAATTAAAAATTTATATAAATACTTGCAGTGGTTGCGTAAAAATGTTACAAATAAAAATGTAAAATACGAAAGAAAAATTCGTTAGGAATACAAAATAATGGGTGACAAAAAAATCGTAGCTCCTAGTTTAATAATCGTCTTCGTAATTCCTGTACCTATCTTCTTTGGATTCGGCTTGTAAGCGAATCATATCGTCTATTCGTAAAATGGTGATGGCCGCTTCTGTGGCGAATTTAAGCGATTTAATTTTTGAAATGGCCGGCTCGAGGACGCCGGCTTGTTTGTTATCGCGTACTTTGCCCTCGTGCAAATCTAAGCCATACCTATAAGATGATGGGAATGTTAGAAGCGTGTAGGTGAACGAGAAGATTCGAGGAATTCGAGTACAATACCATTTTAAATTAGCGTATTCTTTTTTAGTCTGGCTGGAATTATGGAAAGCGCGTAGTTTAGCTACCAGATCAGTGGCATCTTGAGCCGCGTTTACAGCCAACGTTTTCGGTATAACCAACAGGGATCGAGCGAATTCAGCGATTGCCAATTGTTCTCGTGAACTCTGCGATGAAAATAGGTGCACTAGGATGTTGCGCTTAGAAGTACGGAAAGAGGAATAGTTACCAGAGTCGTGGCGAAGTTTTCCAAATAAATGGAGAGAGCCGCCTCGACAGCGCCACCTCCGGCTACCACGGATTTCGATTCCAAAACTCGTTTTACTACGCATAACGCGTCGTGTACGGAACGTTCCATTTCATCGCAATAGAAATCATTGGGTCCTCGGAGGATTATCGAGCTAGCGGTTCTTTGTTTCGGTCTGCGAAGAGAATAACGGAAGTTAATTGGAGGAATTTTCATAATTTTCAAGGAAAACGATGTAATTACCCTTTGATGAAAATCAGCTCGTCGTCGCAAATGAATTCTTGCACGACTTCGTTGGCTTCTCCAAGATTACTAGCTTCGAACACGTCTTCGCCTGCGAAATTTAGTCGATTTTAAACGAAATAGGGAGATTTTACGATGCGATTGTAGTTAAATTACCATCCATGTTGGTTAAAGATGTCAGATAAGTGGCACCGGTAGCTTTGGCGATACGTTTGAGATCGGCTTTCTTGACACGACGAACTGCCATAGCGCCGGCTTCAACGAAGTACTATGAAAAAACGTCGAAATCGCCAGTCATCATTAAATACCATGTTTTGCGAGAAAAACGAAATTTTCGATACTTACTTTCAAACATAAATCGTCAATTCCTCCGGTAACCAAAACTACGTTAGTTCCGGCGGCTAAAATTTTCAATACTTTTTCCTTCGTTATATCAGATTCGCGTTGTCTAATGCCTTCTAATTTTTCCGGATCGGTAATCAATACCTGAAGAATTTTTGAACCGTGAGAATTGAAAACAAGATGAAAATAAAATAAATAAGTTCATACCTGGACGCCTAATTTCAATTTAGACTTTTGTAAAGAGAAATCTAAACAGGCGATTTTAGCGTTGGTGATTTTTTTCGGCATCGCTAACAGAAAGAAATGAATTAATATGAATAACTTGTACGATTAAGAATACAATTCTCGATAAGTACCTTGTGAAGCGACAGTACAATTTAGAGCGTATCCAGCGACCAATATACTTTCCCTGGCACTTTTACCATGAGCTTTCAAAACATTAACAGCTTTAATTGGGTACGAATGACCTCCTTTTCCGTCACTAATTCGAACAGCCATAGCAGCATCGACTACCATGTTTGCGAAGAAATTATCGTCTCTGAAATACCCGTTATTAAGAGGCATTCGCGATTGCTTGGTTTTCAAAAAAAGGAAAAAAATGCTCACAATCCGATAAGTTTGCTAGAGATGGAAGTCTTCGCTGCATTCACAATGCATTCTTTTCCCAATTCTTCAACGTTGGCGGTTAAGTGAGTTTGGATGTATTTGCAAGCTTCCCTGAAATGACGAATATCACGTAGAATGTGAATAATAATAAAACGTTCTAAGGCTATCACGCCCACGTACTTGCAAGCGAGCCGATAACCAGCGATAATGCTGGTTGGATGAATTTTCTGCTTGACTAATTCATCGGCATTTTTTAATAATTCGGCGGCAACTATAACCTAAAATAGCAATATTTTAGAGATACTCAGTGCATATAAGATTATACAAAATGAACAAAGGATACGTACAACCGAAGTAGTTCCATCTCCTACTTCTTCATCTTGTAACTGAGCTAATTCCACGAGCACTCGGGCAGCTGGATGTTCAACTTCGAGTAATTTCAAAATCGTAGCACCGTCATTGGTTACAGTAACGTCCTACGAAATGAAGTAATTATTAGTGAGCAATGACAAGAACAAATAAAAGCCCGATTGCAAATTGAACTTACTCCGATATCGTCGACCAACATTTTATCAAGTCCGACCGGGCCTAAAGAACTTTTTACAATGTTGGCGATCGCGCTCGCGGCCATAACTGAAAATTACAGATGTGATTAGTAACCGAAGTATGTGACGAGAAATAATCACAAAGCGAAGGAATCGAGCGAACAAAGGTTCGGAGGTGTGATTTTCATCGTAATAGATGGAAAAAAGTATGCTTTTGTGGTATCGGGGGATGAGTTAAATAAATTAAATGAATATTTCGTACCATTCTGAGTTCTAATGGGTGTACCAGAAGTTCTAGTACCTCCTACAGATAACGCACTCGCGACGGATGACATTTCGTTAGTTTATTAAAACTACAAATTAGGGGCTTGTTTCTCGATTAACAATTATTTAAAACTATAAATAATACAATTACATAGAAAATAGCGTAAAAATTAAAGCACACTTTTGAATTAGGAGAATTTCCGAATAAAGCACGGTTTTTTGTTTAGAGGCTTTCTACAGCTGACAGAATTGTTTCGTAGCCAGTAAAAATTAATTCTAAACTATCATCTGTGAATTTTGTTTTCAGACGCGGAATATTCAAAACGCACCAATCAAAATCAAGCACAGATGATTTTTCACAGGTTGGTTCGACCTTACCTACTTATTACAGCTGTCTCATCTGTGACGTCAGGTTAGTGATAGATTATAATTAAAATTACATTTCTATCGAGTATATCGCAATTTATCGAAGTATTTCGAAATATTTATCGTAATTTGGTTGTTATAATCTTTTGTAATAGCAATTTTAACGATGTCGGTCGATAACGAAAGGAATTAATAAGAAATAATATAAGGTACTTCCTACTTGTACAAAATAATCAGATACAATATCGACCTTCGATCGAATTACAAAAGACGCGAATAATCGATATCAAACAATCAGATGACACCCGAGTCCCGAGAAATTCTTTGCGATCTGTGAAATTTTCCGATGAAAGTTCAAATAAGTTTGATTTTGAACTTTCTTGTTGAAAAATGTCGATCGTAAATGTTTTTAAATATGACCAAAATGCTGTGGCTTGTTTGTGTTCAAGTTTTAGTTACGTAGCTTAATTTACGTTTTAATTAACGACAAAACATCGTTATCCAAGATGACCCACTAATAGCCAACTCGTCTTACCATTCAAATTATTTTGAATCACTCAAAGTAAGTGAAATATCTAATCATTTTATATGTTTGAGCCTACGTAATGTCTGCTTTTCGTAGCAATTTCTCAATATAATACTTTAGGTTGTTGTTCATACAAAATGAACACTACTCTTTTATCAATGTGATGGCTTTCTACGTATACCGTAAACTTTTTACGTGTCACTTATTTATTTACTTCGTATTATATTTCAGGTTGACGAACAATGGAGCCTCAAACGAGTATGTTATGTCCTGTGTGTTCATTGTATCTTCGCGAGGGTATCTCTTTGAAGAGTCACTTACAAACGCATTCGAAGGATAAAGTTATCGAAGCTCTGCTTAACAAACAAATCACCTCAGATGGCACTAGCTCGGAAACGGACGCGCTGACGTCGGCGATACGAGATGCGTCTTCGATTTCGTTATCGTCGGAAAATCGCGTTACATCGTATAGTCATAGTACACTCTCGATTCTACCAACTCCAACGTACGTCCAACCCGCCAACCAATCTTCGGCTGGTCTCAATTGTAGCCAACCTGTACCTGCCGGAATTCAATACATGCCTACGTTAGGTAACAACGTAATCGCTCAAACAATGGTGGGTAGCTCGTGCCAATCGAGTTTAACGTACCAGCAATTCGTCACAAACGACGGCAACGTCGTTTTAATTCCGATATACACGTCGCCGCCTTCGATGATGGTGCCAAACAATCTGCTAAGTCCGCCGGTGATAAATTCGTGCATCGTGGTGCCTCCGTCGACCAGTAATGTCGGCTCGGTGACCGTGGTTGACGCGGCGGTACCGCACGAAGCGTCAAAATTGACTCCGTCGTCGCAATGCGTCGCCTTGATGGAGAACCACGTTGATCGGTCGAGTGATTCGCGCGATTGCGACGATAATCCGAGGCCGAACGAGATGGATAAAAGTGCGACGGACGATTACGAGAAAGAAAACGACGCCGAAGTGGCTAGCATATTTCAGGCGCCGGATGGCGGAAGAGATAAGATGGACGGTGCTCAGTCAACCGACGTAATCGATGTGGACGAGGATAAACTGAGCTGCGAATCTTACGATAACGCGGACGATGGCGATAACTATTCCAGTACGCCGTTTTCGAATGATTTCGACAACGAACGCCCTAAATTACCCGTTTCGCCGAATATCTCCATTATTAAGATACCTAGTGATGTTAATTACGAAGACGAGATGTCCGATTATCACGAAGAACACGATGATACGGGCGATATGTTGAAAACGGACGTCGAGTCGAGTAAATCGGAACACAGTTATGGTAAATGTTCCAAATCGCCAATGCCTCGAAACAGTCATACGTACACGTCTCCTATACACAGTCCGGCTCCGATGGAGAATCCTCAGCATAACGGACAATTCGATTTCATCGTTTCGAATTCGGACAACGCGACGCATATTTTACCCGATAATCCGGACGAGTCCGGTACTTCGAAGGCGACGGAGAAGGAACATTATATTTTACCGAATAACGATATCCCGAGGAGTTCGCCGGTAAATACGGATTATAGTTTTATCGGACTGAGAAGCAGCTTCTCTACATCCGCTTCGTTGATCTCGTCCGTGAACAAGACGATGTTCGCCGACGTGGACGTATACGCTGTGGAGAAGAACGAGCCGAGTTTTTACGAGAAATACGAAAACGACAACGCGGTGAATTTGATGAAAGACGATTTCTACACGTCGCAACGTCAAACGCAATACGCCAAGATGAACGCTACAACCGAAGAGAAAATCCGCGAAAATTATCGAGGTTTAAACGAGCTACTCGACTCGGCGGGTAGCTCGCGGGTTAGCCCATTCGACATACAAACCGACGAGAGTATGCCGCCTCGAGGTGAACTTTCTGGTCAGGAGAGTCTCAGCGGCACGGAAAATTCCATGTGGGAATTGCAGGTAATGAAAATTGGGTGAATCTCACACTCTTTCGCGGCTTTTTACGAAAAGTTGATGATTTTTCGCGGTGTAACTTTTAGGTGCAGCAGAATACGTGCGTGCAACGGTTCAACATTTCATGCAAGAAAGAAAACAACGATGTCAAGATCGGCTTGCAATCGTTGATGACCGAAATTAACATCAAAATGGATGCGGAGAGTTTTCGAAATGTGGAGACGGACGCTATGGACGAAGATAGCAAAATCGTCGTGCAGAAATTATTCAAGTACGATATATGTTTTTTTTTCGTTTATCAAAATTCTTCGAAATTTTAACGCCACCGGTTTATTTCTCGGCAGAAAGAAATTGCTGCGCGAATTTCGTTGTTTCTATTGCAAGGAGAATTTCGAAAGTTGGAAAGCACGTCAAACGCATATCGCGAACGTGCACGCCGAAGAAGACGGCCTTACCATCGAGTCCTTATTTAGCAAGAAAATCGAATGTAAACGCGAAGACTCGACTGACTTGACGACGCAGTCGGATATCATAATGTGTCGCATTTGCAACGAGAATTTCGAGAATAGCGTAGCGTTTTTGAAACATTTGAAATACTTGCACGGCATCAAGAAGCGTAATTGCGTTTGTCCCACGTGTCTGGTGCATTTCGCGAGCGCCGAAGAATATCAAGAGCATATCCAAAAGGTGCACCCGTACGAATGTATGACGTGCGGTAAACAGTTCCACACGAGGCCGGGCTACATGCTGCATCAGAAACGCCACATGAAGGTGAAACCGTACGGATGCGACGTGTGCGACAAATCTTTCGTGACGAAGCAAAAGCTCACCGAGCATATCAACATACACACCGGCGATAATCCGATTAAATGCGACATGTGCGATTCGATGTTCAAGCGTTACTCGAACTATCAGCAGCATAAGAAATACCTGCACATGAATACGAAACGTAAACTAAAGGATTTCATATGCGATTGCGGCGAAGTGTTCCACAGCAAGGTGAAGTTAATATGGCATCGCGAAATACACGACGAGAAACCGAAGCAGTGTCCTTTCTGCGTCGAACGTTTCGTACACACGGCCAGCCTGACTAGACACGTACGTAAATGGCACAACGAAAATTACCTGTCCGAGCTCGTCGACAAGAAGAAAATCAAAAACGTCACGTGCCCGGTGTGCAACGTTACGTATCTGCATACGTCGCTGCAGACGCATATGAAAATACACGAAGGCATTAAACCGTTCTCGTGCGGCGAATGCTCGAAAACCTTTCGCACCAAGTGGAACCTGCAGCTGCACCGATGGACGCATATGTCCAGATCGGCGAAACCGTACAAGTGTAAGCTTTGCGTCAAGGCGTATATCCACAAGACCGATTACGACGCTCATCTCAGATCTCATAGCAATCTAAGACCGTACTCGTGTAACGTTTGCGGACGTCAGTTCATCCGCAAGTACAACTGCATCAGGCATATGCGCGAGCACAAAGAGCCGCGCACCTACAAGTGTAATATCTGTAAGAAGATGTTCTCGCGTAGCTATTACCTGACCGAGCATCACAAAACGCATACCGGCGAGAAGCCGCATACGTGCCATGTATGCGGTAAAACCTCCGCTACCAAGTCCAATCATAATAAGCACGTTAAAATGCATAATAACATCAGGGAGTCGGTTAACTCTGAACCGTAATCCATGAGCTAATCGGCCAAACTGCTCCTGCTCGTTTCTCAATTTTTAACGTTACGACTTCGGCAATCGTCACGAAACGGGATTTACTATATTTTGTAATAGTGCAATTTTTTATTTTTTGTTCGTTTTACGTTTCGTCGAACGAATGGGCCTTTTGTAATGACCGCGTTGACATTCGACGAAGCGTATGTTTTATTTACTTAACGTATTACTCCGACGTGTTGGTTTAGTTAATTTCTGTTTATTTCTTTTTTCCCCTTTTTTTTAGCACTAATTGTAATTTGTTTGATGTTTCTTTTTTTTTGGCTAAATTTTAATGTAATGTGAAGCGTTTTAATAGCGTTGTTTTGCTTTTTTTCTCTTTTTTTTTCTTTTATTTTTAATAAGGTTCTTATACACGTATGTACACATGTCGTGTTGGCGAAGATTTTTAAAAATTTTTTCGATTGTATTTTGAAATTTTATCATGATTTTATGTATTACAACCGAACAACCTAGTCACGAAATATGGCGAAGTTTTTTGAAACGCACCAGCCGAAGTAACTTTTATGGTATTATAATGACGAAAATATAATCTATCTTCATTCCACAATGCGTTACGAGTTTATGTTCTGTTTTTGTGTAAGCGCCCAATATGGGGCTAGAAAGCGGGGCGAATTCGAACGTTAATATTTTCCGATATTTGAAAAAAACGTACCCGCAAATTAGCTTTTTATTAGATAATCAAAGTATATAAACAGACCGGTCAATTCAAGTCGAGATATGCAAATGTTTAATAATTATGTAAATGTGTAAATATTCGTGTTTCCTCGAATCACGTGTCAACTTCGAGCTGCTAATCAGATTCGAGCGTTTTCCTAATATCGAACATTTTACTGGGTTTAATAATATGATAGGCCATCTTCTGGTCGAATTCATCTAATTTCGGCGGATGAGATTTGCAGTACGATCGCAACCATGTCGAGAGTTCGTTTTTATCGTTTGGCTCAGCTCGGTCGCGCCATTCTGAAGATGTAAAAACGCAAAGGAAATATAATTGAAATTGCGAACTCGTTAAGTCTTCTTGCGCGATGTCGGTTTGCTCTTCGGAAGTTGGCGCTGACAAAGCGAACACCATCGTCGAACCGAAAACGACGCATGTAATCTGAGAGCGTGAAAAACAAATTAGAATAAAATTACCTCGGAGGTATTTACAAAGCGTATAAAGGGTCCCACTAAAGAGTTCTGGACCTTCTGGCGATTTGATGGGACACGTGTTTTTTTTTTTTAGCAGTCGTAGTGAACGTATTGAAGTGAAATTCAAAATAATTAAGTTGAGGGTTCATACGAAATAACGATTTTTTTTTATTGACTGATGAGCGACTTTTAATAATGCGGATTTTAAGGCGAGAGGTGGCTTTACGAAGAAATTTGATAATAACTAAAAATGTTCTTCGTTGAATTTGAATTCCTCGCAAATATCCTTAGGTAATAATAATATGGACCGCTTTACCGTACAAGAGCGAAAGTGAAGCCAACACAATTCTAGAGGCCTAAGTATAGAAGAGGAAAACTACTGCGCGCGCAAGACACGGACGTGTTAAAGGAGAAATTTTACAAACACACTACTGAACGTTAACGCAAATACACCAACACCTTCAACATCGCGCATTGCGCAGAGCCACTCCTGCGTTTACGCCTCTAGAACTATGTTGGCTTCACTTTGCTCTGTAACTTTTGAATACGGTAGAGCTGTCCATATTATTATATTGTCTAAGCAAATATACAAACGTCATTTACATAGAATACAACGCTGGCGAGAAATTGAGAAAAATATGTAACATAATTTGTCACAAAGATAAAATATTTCACCAAGAAATTTTATAAAAGATATATCCGGTTATTAAATTTTTTCAGGAAATCCATTTGTTCGTGATTTGAGATATTCGTAATGGAAAATCATGTATCAGACGGTATAATCTGGCAATTTCTTTCCGATTTTTCGCCAACGAAGCATTTTATATTAATAATCGTGTACCTACCTATAATTTCCAGAACATTATCGTAAATATTTCAAGTTATTATGAATTTCTTTGTAAATCCATTTTCTTTTTCAACATGTGATCTGAACGATGAAAAATGTACTTACCAATAAAATTTTCATATCGAAGGTGGCAATACGCTGGAAATTCCGTATCAAGATAAAACACTTGTTGGATTTACGCAAATATGTAATAACGAAAGTGAAAAGTTCTGAATCAAGTTTCTCTTATTATCTTTTCAATTCGTTTATCTGTTTTCGGTGTTTGGTAGTAATTCTTTTCACCATCTTGAATAGGTAACCTTGATGACCTTTGGAAGTGATTATGACGATGCCGCTAATCATCTGAGAAAATGTTAACTCGTGTAAGGAAAACAGTGTACTTTTTCACGATGAAGCGATTCGAGGGGGTTAAATTAATGTGATCACTTCAAAGAAACCGTGGACGTACTTGCTTATGAGACGTAAGTTTTGAAAAAGTTATCCGTGGGAGCCATCTAAACATTGAAACGATTACGATAGAAGGTAATCGTGGCTTCGACGATTATTAATAATTACCTCGCAGTCAGTAATTCATAATCATTAAAAAAATATATGAATTTTATTCGGTATTTTGACATAATATAAAAATTAAAAATTGAACAAAAACTTCATCACGATGCCTTGTCACTAAAACAAAATAAAAAAATTGGCAACTTTCTCAACTAGTATACGATAAAAAAAATTAACGAAAACGAATACATTCGCGAATGTAATCGAAAAAAAAACTGTAACTGTAACATATTAACATTTATAACGAGTAATTTATCTGTCGTCCTGTAAAAAATTTCAGAAAATGCTCAGAGCATAAAATTGTTGTTGAATATCATTGTCGTCGTCGTCATAAGATGAGGTACTCAAAGTACGATATGGTCTTGAAGGAGAAGTTTTGTAATAAATCACACATTTAGCATAGAACGTGTCATCTTCGAACTTCACCACAACTTTTCGACTTCTACTTCGATACGTGTCGATGTCCTTTTTGGGATACGGACTATAGTTGCTATTAACTATGAGTGCGTTTCCGGTTAATACTTCACAAACAATGAAGGCACGAGATGACCCTGAGGAACAAAAATTCACACATTATATGCGATTCCGTTGGTGTAAAAGCGAACGAGTAAATTATCTCTTCACCATTCTCCGCGTTGCAAAATTTATTCGCGTATCCGGGATCGTCGCTGAAGCTGACACCGACGCCGAAGCGCGAACGTTTCACTCGACGCCAATCCAAGTTATTTTTCAAAATCGAACGTACGTTTGATTTAGCGGTGGCGTGGTAGAGCGTCTCGGTTGGACAAACTCCGTATTTCATTTCATATTGAGACTTTCTCAATAGAAAGGAAGCATGCGAGTACTTATTCTTAGTACCAACCTTTCTGGTTTCGGTTATGGTAATCTGTAACAATGAGATTTAATAATTATTCCACTGAATGGTATTCGCGCATAATGTGTCTTGTCTATAAATTGTAATTACCTGCGGCATAGCAGATTGAATCCGTCGGCAAATACCATCGATAAACGATTGCGAAACACGATCTTTCCTACACTCCGCGAAATGAATCACAAGCGCCATTTTGTGATTGTAACATCGAATAAATTCTCGCGTATTCTTTAATTGCGCACGTATTTAAAAATTATATTTCGGTAATGAAAGCGGAGATTATAATTTAATTACAACCAATCCGCGAACTCGACCAATAACTTGCCACCGAAATTGGAATAGTTAGTGGGTACTTGGTACAATCACACGTCAAACGACAAGTGCGAAGTGTGTAAACAGTAAACACGGACGTCTTTCTGCTACAACAATGAAACTATTCCAAGTAACCAACCAGTACGAACGATCACAACACAATTACGTTTTATAGCAAGCTTACTATTTTCCTTTCGTGCCTTCCGTTTCTTTCTTCCTTCGATCATTCGTGTGGACGGTGGAGATAATTTTTTGTCGCTTCATCAAAAAATGTAAAGATGACACGTGTACAAAAAAATCTCAGATTGATGCGAACAATTGTACGATGTTACAGTTGAAAATTGCAACCGGCTCAGACTTGACCATTTATGATGGAATGATGATTGATGATTTGCCGATGTTATCGTTGAACCGGCGTATACTGAGTTCTTTATTTTGATTTTGTCAAAGATTATAAAACACTAGCTAGATAATAAGATATTGCTTCTTTTATTCAGATGGCAAGTAGGTAACACCACATACTTCAGATTTCAAGTTTCAACATCTCAGTTTCAAGTCGTTCTCGAAGTTCAACAAGAAAATTGTTGCATGTTTTTACTCCTTCCTTTGTTGTTTGTTTTCGCATTTCGTAAACTGTAACACTGATCTAATTTCCGACTGCGCCCTCCCACCATGCCTTCAACTACCATCGAAACAGGTGTTTTTTTTTGAGGTCTGGAACTGGATGTGTCTGGATGACCCGGAGGACCGGTGTGATAATGTTAAAATTGATAATTGCAGTCTATTTTGAATTTTTGACGGAGTTAATTCGATTTTGGTTCTTGGTGTGTATGTTTGCTTGTGTGCGTGTAATTTACTGTATTTAAAGTGGCGTTATTTCACTCAATGATTTCACTTCGTTATTCTAACTACGATGGTATGCTGGGCTAAGAATAATTTTATCATCTTTACCATGAAATTGATATTTGATACGGGAACACACGTGGACACTGGACAGTTTGCAATTTGGACATGTAAGGATCAATGTTCAAAGTTTTTTTTACGAGCAGGTAGAGACAGTCGAGCTTCAGCAAATTGATGCAGGACTGCCACACACCAGTGGTCTTTCTATGACTCATGAGGTCCAAAATTCAGAATTTCTTAATACCCAACGATGTTATTTTTTTGCAATTGTAGTTGTGAAATAAAAATATTATAATTGATAGTGAATGTCCAATAGTTATGAGAAATAATTCTATAACTTTCTGGGCTGGTAAGTTTGAGTGATATCAGACATCTGAGCGATTGTCTCGCACATGTCTATTCAGACGGGAGGTTATACCCTCAGACAATATGATGATATAGACCGCTCTACCGTATTTAAAAGTAACAGCAAAATGAAGTCAACATAATTCTAGGGGCGTGAGCACAGGAGTGGCTCTGCGCAATGCGCGAGGTTGACGGTGTTGGTGTATTTGCGTTAATGTTCAGTAGTGTGTGTGTAATTTTTCACTTTTAACACTTGTGTCCTGCGCGCGCAGTCGTTTTTCTCTTCTGTGCTTAGACCTCTAGAACTATGTTGGCTTCACTTTAGCTCTCGTATGGTAGAGTGGTCCATATTATTTTAATTGTGTAAGGTTATTCTAAACTTTATTCGGCATTATTGACAAACTTGTGTAGTTAAAATTCATAAAGATTGAATTTATTATATTCTTTGCATCCCGTTTAGTAAATGCAAATGTTATTGTATTTTTTAGATGTGAAGTACAACGAAGAAAAGCCCGTTTGAAAACTGGTCGGCCGGTCAGATGAAGAATTGAATCAATTTTTGGGTAAGTTCGAGTGTTAATTTGCAACTTACTTTTGAAGTATGTTTCACCATGATTTAAATATTCAAATTGCAACCGGACACGAACCAGATGGGCAGTTTGAAATTGGTTAGAAATTTGAATCATCATCATGCATGACAACACAAGTCATGAGTTCATGACGTCATTATACATCTCTAAAAATTTTCAAGTCCGAAGAAATTTTCCGCTCAGTCAACATTGCTCTCATCGAGTACCACGTCATTGCAAATGAAACTAAACCACACACGAGGTCAATACACTATATTTTTCAAAATAACGATTAACACAGCACTCGAACGAAATTCAACGAGAACAATTAACACTACGTATTATTTTAAATTTATAAAACAACAAAACACAAAAGCGCCAAGCAACGATAAACATGAAAATATAATACTGACGAAAAAAATACACGATCGACGACAGAGATACAATTTATGCTTTAGCATTCCACGTAACATTGGCGTCCATAGAAGAAAAAAAAAATTCAAAGATTAGTGCGACAGTGAAGAGGAACAAAGTAACTGCGCGGAGATTAAATGCGTAAACCCTGTGAAATTTGTGACGATTACACTTAAATTACAGAGTGAAGATTACTCGAGTATCGAAGGTTACTATGAGTTATCAGTATTTCGAGGCGTTTAGCTGAGTGCGTTATGTAACAAGGTGCGAAAAAGGGGTAGCAACGCTGAAATGGAAGCTAAGGAGCGCTTTTCAAGTGTTCGCCGGTTAATTCGGAGATCGGTTTAGGTGGCGTGTTTTCTACGGCTTCCCTGGGCCAAGGATACGTCGCCGGTAACGAGCAATCGTAGTCGTAGTCGTACATCTGTTCTTCGATGAACGCCTTCTTATCCGATGGTTCGGGATATACGGACGCGATACCTGAAACGAATTCAGTTATTTCGCGTTGATATCTTTTGGCAAATAAAAAATCGATGTGTACCTTTTTGATAAGCGTAATCGGCGATTCTGACGGCGATTTCCAAGGAACAACATTTAACTTTATTCAAAGGCGGGTACAAGCTGCCTTTTTCTAAATCATCTTGGGTAACGAAATCGGCAACCGTCTGAAAATTGCGTTCGTATTAGGGAACACACGGAACACCTGATATCGAAAATGAGATATTACCTGAGCTGCGATAAGGAACAGTTCTTCGGTAATATGATGAATTCCGGTAGCGATGACGCCTAAAGCTACGCCGGGGAATATATACGCGTTATTACCCTGACCCGGCTGGAAGGTTTGACCGTTCATTTCGAATGGCGGGAAAGGAGAACCGCTCGAGAAAATGCAACGTCCCTGCGAATAAATTACGATTATGCAATTCAAACGTATTTTTCGAGGCGATAACTAACCTCTGTATGAGTATAAGCGTCTTGCGAAGTACATTCGGCTTTGCTGGTGGGATTGCTTAATGCGAAAATAATCGGCCTTTCGTTATTTTCAGCCATGATTTTGAGCACTTCCGGCGTGAACGCTCCTCCGACAGCCGAAGCTCCTGTGATTTCACGCGGTATCCAGTATTAATGGTTCGAGGCGTTTTCGAGATTGGTGAGTGATATTTAGTATACTCGTACGTACCGATTAAGACGGATGGCTTGACTTCGCGAACAATTTCTTCAAAATTCTTCATCACCGCGTGTTCTTTAGCATAAAATGCTTTATGACCTAGAGACGAAGAATACGTATATCGAGGAGTTTTCTAGTCTACATTCGAGTAGTCTATTTAGGATACGAGTTACCTTCGAGTCGACCTTCTGGTCTTCCTCGAGCTAGTAATCCGTCGATATCCATCATCCATATTTTATCTCTGGCATCCTTAACCGCAGTACCTTCGGCTTGCATAGCTCTGACGCATAAATCGGCGATACCGATGGCAGCCTAAATACAAACCGCATCTTGAAATCTTTACTTTTGGTAGCGCCTACTCGGAGAATAAGCTTACTTCGCCCGCGCCCAAGAATAAGAATTTATTATCGGAGATGCGTTTATTCGTGATGCGTCTCGAGGTTAATAGCCCTGCTACGGCTACCGAAGCGGTACCTTGGATATCGTCGTTGAACGTGCAATACTTATCGCGATATTTGTCCAAAAATCTAAACGCGTTGTGATTACCAAAATCTTCGAACTGGTGATGATAGGAAAAACATTAGCGTGAAAGTGCGCGACGAGTTTTTATCGTCGAAATACCTGAATTAAAGTGTTTTGTCCGTATCGTTTAACAACCGCTTTCATAAACTCGTCGATGAGCTCGTCGTATTTAGGGCCGACGACTCTTTTTTGTCTTAATCCGATGTATAACGGGTCGTCTAGTAATTTCTGCGAAATTTATTTCGATTTATTAGTCGATTGTTTCGCGAAACGAAGTAGCGATGGAAGATAACACAAAGCGATAACAAAATTCGAAATACGTTAGATTAACTGAAACTTTGACAGGTTATTTTAAAACAAAAAGGATAACAAACGATCAAATATGGATTTATATTTTTCTTTGAGAAGAGAAATTTGATGATATGCAAGTTTCAAAAAAACGCGAGCCCTGAAATGTCCTGGGCCTGAAAAATAGTAATTGTGTTTTGGAGACCGGTTTCAGGGCCCATTTGTAAAACTGGGTTTTGGTTTTCAGATCCGGGTTTTGAAATTACAGATTTTGATCCAGGGCTTCGGGCCAGGGCTCAATTTATCGGGGCTTTTCGGGTTTTAGGGCCTGGTCCAGGAGCTGGGGCCAACTCCTTGAAGTTAAAACGGGTCCTATTTTCTTGAATTCAGTTTCAACTACGATTTCGGGGTTAGCTGATCAACTGGGCCTGAAATGTATGGACATGATGGATTGGAATTTTTCACGACAATAGCGAAGTAACGCGATAAACGTTGTTAAATTGTGAAAAAAATTAGCGAAAAATTACGATTCGCAACAGATTACGTAATTACAGCCTCTTTAAACGTTTTAAATATTGGACAGCATTATGAAGTCGTTAAATTTTCAAGGATCTCCGATGTGAAAAAAATTACACATTAACCTTGGTTCCGCATTTCGCGTATTTTTCTCCCATTTCGACATGTTCGTAGGACATAACAGTAGCGGCTATTTCGTTATCTCGTCAACGCGCAAAAATAGTTTAGACGCGTTTATTAACAATATGTACAGTAGAGTGTATGTAATGTGTAGTGTGTAATGTACACGAATCATGCTGACATACGTCATCGCTGTCATCACACGAACACAATAGAACGCGCGGTAAAATGTAAACTACCAGATGAATGATAAAAATTCGTGATAAGCGTCTGGCTGTAGATTAGGTACATTACTTGATTGTTAGTTCCGACGTCAATGGTGATGGGTAAACACTGATGAGGTTTAATGCCAGCCAGCGCAGTGTACAGTGATAGTTTCCCAACCGGTATACCCATACCGCATGCTCCCAAATCGCCCAATCCCAAAATTCTTTCACCGTCTGTTACTACAATCGCTCGCACATCCGGTTCCGGCCTAACGTACCAACACAACACCACGTACTACTACTAAGGTTAAAGTTTAACCGCATGCTATACCACCTATCGGCGAACGTCGTTGCAGTTTTTCCATCACGAGGTCTTCGGTGCGGATGCACGTTTCGAAGTTCGAAGCGTCGATCCAGCGATCTAGTTAACCGCGGCGATAAGATAACGACGTCTCGTTTCGTGATGGAAAAATTGCAACCGACGTTCCTACGAGTATTAGCTACGCCATTCGGCCTGTGAAATGTATACGTGAAATACGCACGTAACGGTAATCGGCGAAAATGCACCAGTAAAAAATGCGTTAAACGAGCACAAAATCTAAGACGCAGGAGCTCTCGCTCACACCATCGAGACGAACCGATACCGAGGTATGGTGAAAATTCACGATGTGAGCGAGCCCTTTGATCCGGCTTTCCGCAGGACGACAGTAATTAGCAATTTAGCATGCTGATTTTCACGCCCGTATATACACACTTCGACCGATCACGTCGAGCGATACTTACCAGTTCTTGAGCAAATCGTAACAATGACCTTTGTCGTGTATGGTTATGAATAAGCCGCGGGGTCGGCGATAAATCAGACCAAATTTTTGGCACGCCAAACCCACAGTCGGCGTGTACACGATGGGCATCAACGTTTCGACGTTTTCCGACAATAATCTAAAAAACAAACGCTCGTTTCGATCCTACCGAAGTTAGCGTTGGGTTAGTGAATTGCACGAGCCGATGTTACGATAGATTCGGAATTACTTGTAATTCGGATAGATACAGGAATCTATTTAGATCTTCTTGATATTTCATAACGCTGAATCGACATACTTCGATTTGCTGAGCTTGATTTTTGAAACACGGCGGCATCAAACCGTGAATACCCAAGGCTTGACGTTCTTCCAGGGTGAAAGCTAATCCCTGAAATGGGCTTCGGTAATGTAATCGTACGTAATACGTAGTACTATCGAGGGTACCTTGTTTAGACGAGGATCGCGAATATGATCGATTCCCTGGACCATAGAAGGACATATTATATCTCCGGTTACTTCGTGGTAGTGCTTTTGATGGTTGAGTAATGTACTAACGGCAACGCACAGTTTGCGAATATTTGTCGGTATAGTCTGGCTGGGGATTATCGCAGCCATGATGAAAGCTAAGCGAAGTAGCGAAATGGGTGAATATTTGCGAACTTGGCGGAAAAACGCGATGTTACGGATTCGTACTTACTGATAAGGTGCCAAGTACGTAAATATAACTTTCAGAATGTTTCAAAACGACGGTTTCATTTTTTAATCGATAATACGACTACGGCGTTTTGGCTGGAAACGAAATACTCCGTATTAAGGAAACGTTTTAGTAATGTAATAAAGTACGTGGTTCATTTTCGTGTGTACGAAGTTTGGTAAACAAGATTCAAAACGTTTAATAAAATTGGAATTTTAATAATAGCGAAGATAACAAAATAATACTTACATCTAGTTAATAAAACGAGTATTTTTTAAAGCTAGAAATATTTTCGAAGACGTAAATCTATTACGAACATCGATCGAATTATTGAACATGGCAACACACAACACCTACTTCCGAGAATTTTGAAATACTACTACCTGAACCTAATAAAAATACTGAAAATGATGTTCTTGAAAGTTGAAACGGCGGAAGTTCGTTGTTGAATTCGAAGAACGAAACCCGAAATTCGATTCGTTCCGACCGAACGAATCGGCGAGATTGTCTATAGAGAAAAAAAGGAGCAATTATTTCAACGCGGTCGTGACCGTTCGGATGTGTTCGGCGATCTTGGGAAAAATCGAATATCGTTTTCGTTTCGTTTCCAAAATCAAGACTCAAGAGTTATAAGAAAAATCCGCTTCTTCAACATCTTTTAAAATATATCTGTAAGGTTTGGTTTTATTGCCGATTCATCAGATTCAATTGTTCCTGAACCGACTTTGTCTCCTCGGATTGGTCTTTATCAAGGTTCTCTGGTATTGAATCGATATTGTTTTTGCTTACCTCAGCAACTGATGGTATTTCTTTATCGGATCTTGCTTGCAGGCTGTCTTCGCAAGCTACAATATATTTGAATTTTCAACGTGTTTTGATTCGTTTAAATAAACAACGGTTATCGCGACCGTGTCTTCGATTTCTTCAGCATTATTGGTTACGTAATTTTCTTAATTTATTTCATCGATAAAATTTACTTTGCCTAATTTGCATCGACACCGGGTTGTGAATTTTCTAGATTAATTTTTTCTTCTGTTTGCTGAAACACGTTTTTCTTTATTAGTTTCATTAGTTGAATTATCTGTTCTGGGAATCTGCATTTTTTCAAATCTTTGAAATGCACTTGTCGAATTTTTTCCGTCTTTTATCTCCGAGGTTTCGCAATTGATAGGATTTCTCAAAAGATTTGTATCGCTTGATGTTCTCATCTTTATAATAGTTATGAGTAATAATTGTTCGATACGAGCTGAGTGCAAAAAATCACATCACGACTCGCGGCAAGAAAATGCAAATGTCACGTAGGTCTGAATAAGCGGGATATTTATTAACACGATAACAAAAGATAATCCAGAGGGACGCTTGATCTGCCTACTTCCAAGAGCTCGCGGTTTTTATCGCAATTTTCTTAATTAATTATTGTCAGATATAACAGCACGCTGCACTGTGCCGAAAATCTGCAAAATCATTCTAAAAAGTTTCCGTTCTTTTTCGATTTGTGATTCTGACTTGGATTTTATTCTGTGAAGTACAGTGATTGTTAATTTCGACGATAGAAGATAGCTAATCTCATGTTAATTTCAATTTTTATTTACATTGTTGACGATGGTTTCATGTTTACCGAGTAAACGTTACTTTTTAGTGAATATTTACGCAATTGAAGGAAATAAAGGAATAGAATAGAAAGATGTAACGATTACGGAATCACTATACGTTGATGTTTAATTTACGAACAGAGATAAAAGATTTATTTTTATCTCGAATAATTTTCAAATAGTAGGTATAATAATGTGTATGACTGATTGCCTATTCGTAAAGTACAAACTATCATTAAATTGATTAAAATAGGTAGAATTTAAAAAAAAAACACGGAAAAAAGTCCCGCTGCAATAAATAGGTAAAAAAAGTATTAAATTTTCAAGCAGGATGAAAATTTTTGTTCGCTGAATTTTGGAAGTCATCGAAATTTTCGCTTGTTTGTGTGAAATCTAGAGGAGCTGTCTGACGGTTTATTATAGTATAACGCGTATTTCGGATAGAATGCGAAATCGTCGAATTTTACGTAAACATATCCATTCACACTTTGATGAGTATCATAATTTATTGACGGAACATCAGCATGTGTAGTTCCACAAATTAAGTGAGTATTTTGCACTAATACGTCGCAAATAACAAAAGCTCTTTGGTCTCCTTGCAAAAGAAAAACAACAAAAAAATGCGTCAGAGCATTGAATATGATATATCGTAATCATAGACATCTCACGTCTCATCGCTTACCTCCGGCCCAAGAGCTGTGGTAATTCGCGTAATCAGCATCTCGCGAAAAAGACACTCCGTAGCCATATTTTGCTCTTCGTACGCGCCTCCAATCCAAATTGTTTTCCTCGATGGATGGTACGTTGATGGCTGCAGTGGAATGTATTAATTCTATGACCTGGTAATTTTTCTCTTCTTTTTTTAACATAAACGACGCGTACGAATATTTGTTTTTTAGTTTTTCAATTCTGTTGATTTGAACCTAAGTACGTTGGTTTGAGATGAAATTCGATTTGAACAACCGAAATTTTTTGCGAAGACATCTAACGTATCAATTTGTTTAGAATAGGTAATTTCTTTACTTACCGATGAAAATGAATTTTTAATCATCGTCCTCAGCCTTGTCTCTTCAGCGTCCTTAACTACGTCGTCTTCGTCGTATTCGAAATGGTTGGTCACAAATTCTACGATACTCGACATTTTAATGACTCTCAAGTAGGTTCTACAATAATCGCGGTTTTATTTTTCGGTTATTTTTACGTTTGCTTTCTCAGAATGACGTAGATAAAATTACGAAATTACTCACGTTTTCGAAAATTAGACACGTTTTTCGCAACGTTTAATGACTCGTGTGAGTTGAGCAAATTAAAGATTTATTTCTAACTCTCGAAGCGAACTAATGAAAACATCCAGCGCAAAGTTATCGATGTACTCGTAATTGAAGATAAGAGCTTGGGAGGTTGCGAAAGAGGGGACTGAACGTTGGCGACATACGATAGAATGCTTCAACCTTTAAAAAGTGCCAAGGTCGAGGTTTCATCGAGGGGTGAGAGGCGCTATGTGGGGGCAAGTCTCACATCCTCTTTTGCTGGGTGCCCATTTTACGGTGGAAACGCTCCTTGTTCAGGTCACCAAATGGGATTGGGGTGTCGTCAAGGAATGAGCTTACATCGTTTTCGTATAAAAATTAAAATTGAGAACGTTTGACTTATTAGGCTGGGAAACTGAGGAATGTTGGAGTGAGTTTATGATCGCAGCTGTGTTCAATTATGTATTAGGTTTTATGTGGGTACAAGTAATTTTTAGGCGAATTTTGAGTGTTGTGCTTCCGATATGATTCCTAGAAGATTGCACAGAAAGGAAATATAACTGATAAAGAGTTTTTATTCAATCCAGATATTAAATGAGTATCATAATTTGATAGTAGTTTACTTGTGTCTAGCCAGACCCCTACATTCGGAAGGTGTTTTTTTACGAGACGCGTTTGATCAACAACTGAACTTGTGGGATCTTGGAAACCTCAAAATGAGGAACTTCAATATTACGAGTATTTATAAAATTAAACTATTTTTGGTTATGCAACTCACCAAACCCGTAGTTCCATCTTAACCCGCGAGTGGTCGCACCATAGGGGAATCCCCGTTTTGATGACATACGAATTTCAAACATTGCATATGTTACCTGGTATAACAAATTGCCTATCTAGTACTATGCCGGGCATGGTTGCGTAATTGTACCCCTGAAAGAACAAAATATTCGCCAAAAACACATGATTTGGCGAACCGTAAAGGGAATCCCCGCAAATAAAATTTTCAATCATGAGTCGCACTGTAAAGGGAATCCTCGCAAAGTAATTATGAGTCGCACTGTAAAGGGAATCCCCGCATTGATAATATTGTCCAAGGGACGCACAGTGGAACAGATTCCTGTCTTATGGGGAATTTTTGAAGCCGCTGAATCCAAATTTTATGTCAGATTTACCCTCAGATTCACATAGACCCCAGGGAGGAGGGGCTAAAATCAAAATTTCGGGTTTTTTCAAGTTGGGTATCAAAATTTATGGGGGATTCCCTTCACGGTGCGACTCAAACATGCATTTTTAAATCGCGGGGATTTCCTCTACGGTGCGCCAAAACATAGAATGTGAGGGAATCCCTCTACAGTGCGACCAGTATTTGCACATGTAAATCGCGGGGTTTCCCCCGCGGTGCGACCACTCATGTCACTTAAGGGGTCTGCACCTCATGAAGGGTTAAACTCTGAGAAAGTCATCACAAATGAGCAATGGCAATTATGAGGAGCAAAATTCCAAAACAGCCTTGGTCCATTTTTTTCAAAATACGTTTTATGGCGCCATTTGGTGAAGAATTATGTAAATTTCATACCATTTCCTAAAACCCAAGCATAATCGCATTAATTTAAAAAAAAATGAATTTTGTTTTTGTTTCCGTGTTTTTTTTGCATTAATCTAGAGGCTTGCATATCATATTTTGGTATTCTTTCTTCTTTCACTTTGTTTGTGTCTTTTCTTTATTTCCTACTTGCGTGTAATTAAATTCTTGCAAATTCATCTAGCTGTTTTTTATAGCAGAACCCTGCATCATTTCACAAGCATTTTCTAGTATAGCACAGTCAACTTTTTTCACTACATTATTGTAACAAAAAAAAATTCATAACATCATTTTTTTCAGAAGTAGTTTCGTGCGCTACGAGCGCTTAAAAACAGCAGACATTCAGCGAGCAACGTCAGGGGTGCCACCACTACGTTTTTTCGTCAGTCTCGTTGTTTTTAATGT